>SNQJ01S0073064.1:18119-37782 GCA_010110895.2 Picea sitchensis | reverse complement strand
ATGTTGTTATTTAGTTTTTGCTTAATTCTTGTTCATACCTTTACTATTTTCTTTCTAACCTTTTGCATTACAGCTGTCATGCCTATCAGAGCCCAAGTAGGCATGTAAGTGCTTGCTTTTTGCTCACTCATTGACGAAAAGAGAACGAACACCATATGCCAAGAAATACAAGATGTGCCTCAACAATAAGTATCAATGATAAATATACCAGCAATGTATTTTTGTAGATATGACTTATGTAGAAGATCCCATGTAGCCACTAGTCTCTATAGGGAGAATCCTCAAATTTCCATAACCATTTCTCATGCATACATCAAAATCCAACTATTCATAGAAATAAGACATACCTTTTGAATCAATGGATAGATCTGGTGTATCTGAGCACGACAAACCTTCCAATGAGCTTGATCTCATAATTTAGAACCTCTGCATCTTCATCTTCTCAAGTTTCATGGCTTTACCAACATGTATGCACCCTATACATTGTCAGCCCGCATACGCCTCAGTATGTACATGCCCTATACACAGTTAGCCCATGTACGCCTCAAAAAATAGGGATTTGTTTTATTCATTGTAATTCCGAGAATTTCTCCATCAACTTTTCGTACTACCTCAGACTTTCGCAACTTCAGATGTATCAATGAGTACTTGCAATAAGCCTCACACAACAAAAGATATTCAATGTGTTCAAGTGTGATTAAATGAGAGAGCCTTGCCTCTTATTTATACTTTCATGTAGAGTCCCACTTTCCTTATTTTAGGGAGTTCTCCATTAACTTAATTATTTAAATAATTTATTTTGCAAACACTTTGACTTTTTGGGGCTTCTAGATGACTCATGAGGGTCCTCCAACTTCACATGGCCATAACTCTCTAACCATGAGGAGTTATGTGACGTTCCACATACCACCAGAAACAAAATGACAAGCACTATCCATCTAGGATAGTTTCATTGACAAATTTACTGACCTTCATCTCATTATTCCTCAATTAAGCATGGGTTCTCTAACCATACTTCTAGGATAACTCAATCCGCAAAGCGTCTTCCCATCAGGGATTTCACCATAAGGGGACCACTTTGGAGTTCATCCATTTGTACTTCTTATCAACCATGACAAGACAATAATGAGTCATATTTACATCAAACAAACTTGGGTCCATTACCCAAACCTTTGTGCTACCGAACTTTCTTCAAGGGTTGACATCAATGACAACCAACCTTAATCAACAGGTTAAAGGTTGCAGAATATTTTATACATCAATCAAGGTACTCAGGTTCCATTCTTTGGATCTACTCCTGTAAGGTCGATGAACATTTATCGATTAGTCGATTGCTAGGAAGGGATTATTCCTTAAGAAAAATAGGAATATGTCTTCTATATAATACACATTAATGTATGAGAAATAGAAAAATGGCTTATTTGCTTTACCATTTAATATACACTATTATATGTATATAAACAGATAATATTTTATTATCTGGGGATTATGAGAATTTCTTTACTTCTTGAACCCAGGGTTATTTCTATGATTTATATATTGAAGTTTTTGAGCAATTTTTATTATTTTGGAGAGGCACTCACATTCCAACATTCAGATTAAGAGGTCCTTTTCACGAGTCTACAAAGTGTGTTGGATGTGACTTCTTATATAACTACTTTTAAAGAATATTTTCTCCCTTATTTAATAAGGACTGGAAATGTATTTTTCATCGATGATTCTACAAGTAACCTATACTTATGTGTGTGTGTGTGTGTGTGTGTGTGTCTATATATATATATATATATATATATATATATTTACATATGTGTGTGTGTATAGTTTTACATACACAGTCTATTTTCTTGCTGTAAAAATTCTTGTATTCTAAGTCAAATACAATTGGAAATTCTTATCTATAGATTTAAACAGATATATAAGAATTTGCATATAATCTCAATTCGATTCTTATTCTTTATATTTTACTCGGATTCACTATTTGCATTGAAATTTAGAAATTCATCATTGATATATATATATATTGACTGCACAAATATGATAACCATCTAATAAATTCTCCAATCTAACATTATTTGCAATATATATATTGACTGCACAAATATGATAACCATCTAATAAATTCTCCAATCTAACATTATTTGCAACTATCCAATATACAAATATGAAAAAAGTATTCACTAAAGAACACAAAGTAAATATATGAACCAGATCCACCATAAACAAATGGAACAACCATGTTCCACCCAACCGTAGATGATGAAAAACCAAGTTACTTGTCCTGATCATACCCAAGCCCGACTATGATTCCATAATGGAAAACTGAACTCCACTCCTTCATCAATGTACCACTCTATAGTTCAGGAACTATTTGCTTAACACATGTGTGCTCACACAAGAAATAATCCTTCTTTTCCCAACATACCAAGCAATGTCCTTCCTCCCACATATGTTGTATTTATCTTGTTTGTTCCTGGGACTTTTCATTGAATTCATTTCCCTCCTTGGAAATTCGCAGCTTCATAAATCCATGATTCTTAGGGGCTTCCAGTGACAAAAATCCACTTATGACACTTGTCTAATTAGTCTCTGAGTTAGCTCCATCATGTTCCCCACTCATGGAGTCATAATAAACTATTTGTAACCTAGTTTTTCCATATGTTTCCTGCATTTATTAATTTAAAACTTTGTCTCTTACACATGTCCATCAAAAAATGACAGTTGGCAAGTCAAACTCTCACATAATAATTTAAATAAAGACAGTCAAATGTATTAATAAGGTGAAGTACGAATTTCCATAAATAGAAAGTATTTCAAATAAAGTGTTTAATACTTGAGGATATTACAATTCATCTCCCGCGGGCCTTCCAAGGTGTTGGCATGGGCCATTTTGGGGAAAAGCGCAGTAACTAATGAAGGCAGTTATGAAATGGACCAGAAAACGAGAACGAACCAGAAAAAAGGGAAAAGTAGCAGCAAGAAACCAAGAAAGTCAAAGGAAGGACAAAAGAGGTGAATCAATGAAGAAAATGGTTGGATTTTGGACCAGCCACGATCAAGGAGTCAGAAAGTGGACAAACCTAATCCACCTAGGGTTAGTGGGTTAGGGTTTTGGTCACTTTTGTAATGGGAAATTATCCCTTTTTGTAATATAAATGTGTATTGTCAGATAGCGGAAAGGAAGATTGTTAGTGATATGTGAGATGTATGAGAGACTGATACTATTATGATCAACATATGATCAGAGAGATAGAGATATGCATTATACTCGAGGGTAAGGTCATGAGCTGTGGATATTAGTGCAATCTTGTCAGCCTCAATTGTAATGCGCGCAGTGCTATAATTTTTATGCAGAATAATAAAAGAGCCAAGAAAGACATATCTTTGTGGACGTAGCCTAGGGGGGGTCAACCATGGTAAATTTGTTAGAAAAATAGAATTGTGGAGCAATAAAATTAAACAAATGTGGAAATAAAACACAGAAGATTCACAACACAATAGTGACACAGATATGTGTCATTCATCTAGTGTGGGATATGTCCCACCAGAGAAATTTCCAGGTCCTTCATTTTTATTATCCAGCAAAATGAAGGGATGCAACCTACAACACACCTGCTCTAACTTCATCTTATTTCTCTCATAGCCTCCTCTCTCATAATACAATATTCACAATAATGCATAACCGAATTACAATTCCCTCGTAAAAGAGGGTTTCCTTCTAGGGAAAAAAACCCTAACATAACTTCTATCGTTAGATCTACAACCTTATAATGAACGGTCTAGATTGACTACGAAATTACAATATTTTACAAGGAAATTTTTCCCAAAATTTCACTTTGGGGGGGCTTCCCCTGAATCCTCCACTAGGGGGGGGGCTAGGGAAATCCCCCCCACACCACCACCCCCCTCATTAGGGAATGGGGTCCAAGATCGACTGAAACAAACCTTTGAATCAGAAAGATAATCATGCTCCAAAACCAACAAAATTTGTGTCTATTTGTGGAAATTTTATCTCATTTAATGTGATTTTTGTGTTATGATGAATGAATTAATATACTAGTAGTAAAATGTAATGCATAGTAGATTGATAAAACAATTACTACATAATGAATCTTAATGAATGTATCTTCTTACTGAATGGTAGAACTGATAAGTATTGATGTATTGATGTAATAGAATAGTAGATCTAATATATTTTGAGGTAGAAATAATGTCTATCATCCTCACAGTATCCTCCCTTCCAATATTGCAGACTTATGGGTCCTACAGTCACCCATAATCCATCTCGGGTGAGACTGCGTTGTGCACTCCATGCACAGTGTTTCCTTCTGGTCTCCAGAAGGGTCGATGGTTTGTAGGGTTTTATTGGAAACCTAAAGTAGAACCCAGGTCAACATAAGAAATGTCCAACAAATGGTTTTGTTGTCGATTGAACTCAAAAGAATAGATTGGAAGGGATTTGTTGAGAAGAACAATGAAGAAAATGAATTATTAGAAGGGGATTTTCAGACCATGGAATCCAACTAAACAAAAGATCGAACGATCGTTGAAAACAAAAGAGCTCAATTTTATGCAAAAATACAATATAAACCCTAAGTATACACCGTGCCAATATTTGGAGAGGTATGTATTTACTAATCTTCATGAGGTATTTTTATGTGAATTCTTGCATTTGTTGCAGTAGTGGATACTGAGATTAAAGGACATGCACCCAACTAATTGGATAAAAATAGTAGAATGGACTACTGAGAATATCGTACAACTACAAAAAGTCAATAACAAATTCACACGTGTAGTCGATTTCTAGCTAGACAACGTTATTGTAGGATTCATTACCGATTTTGTAGTCGATACTGCAAAATCATACACTATTGTAGAGCACAAATTTTTGAAGGGTCCAAGAGGAATTTATGTTAGATCACTCTACACGTCAATCAAGATTTTGTTGCATGATAAAGGTGTGATGACAATGGAGTCTGACAACTAAATAACTATGTGTGCATGGGGAGATTGGGGGAAACACTAAGGAATATCTAAGATATGGAGAGGGGTCTAGATAAAGGTAAGTAGAAGGAAGCAATGGACCCCATTATGATGGATGAAGGACAAATCAAGGAAATAATGGACAAAGCGGGAACGATGTGCAACGAAAGACCCTACCAATATAATATTAATAGGAAAAATAGAGAAGTAGCCGAGAGGGAAGGATTGGAAAGTGATGAAGAAGAGGTAGAAGATCTTCGTGCTATGGGGAAGATTGAGGAAATCATGAGTGCCACATATGACAGAAAAAAAATAGGTCAGGGGTCTGACGCAAAAGAAGGAATTCTATTCCATATCTGAATTAGTGTGGAACCCACGACCCCGTGTGCGACTAAGACATCAGAAAGGAAAGAATTTTTTATACAACCAACAATTAATGGTAGAAGGAGCCTAGTAGATCAAGGAACCAATGGAAATTCAAGTGGAAGTATGAGTTCAGGTAATAGTATTCAGTTATCTACACCGTGCAGAGGAAGTACCGCCAAATTTACAATGGCAGGAGCATATCCAAGCATTCAATTACTAGAATTTCATGGAGAAGGGTCAGAGGACCCAGAGAAACATCTATTTATTTGTGAAAATATTTGGGATGATAAATAGGTCACAAATCAAGACACAAAAATATCTCATCTTGCAATCACATTCACAAACCATGCACTAGACTAGTTTATGAGCCTAGCATTGAACAATCCACAAGGAACACCGAAAACCATTGCAGATGTGAAGAAGGCAATAATCAATGAATTCCAATGACCAAGTTCAGAAGATCAATTTATGACTGAGATGATAGAAATCAAATAGAATCTAGAAGAGTCAGTTTGGGAAATATATCAGAAGTTCAAGAGATTGAAAGGTAAGTTGAAATATCCCATAACAAACATGCAACATAGGAAACTATTCATAAATTCATTATTGCCACATTTTAAATATCCATCGAGGAAACAAAAGTTCTAGACTCAGGCTGAGGCTCTACAGGAAACCTTACAATTGGAAGAGAATAATTATAAAATACAGATCCAGCTATAGAAGAGTTGAGAGAAGATCTCAATAATATGACATTTAAGTTGAATCAGAGAAAAAAAAAAAAAAGGAGAAAAGGGAATCTTTCTGGTGTAACTTATGCATAATAGAAGGACACCACAAAAATGAGTGCCCAACATTTGTGCACTATTTGGGAGAAAGACTGTCGAATCCATTAACCACGGGAGGATTATGGTGTGAACTCTGTAAAACACCTAGACATGATCCCTATCATTTTCCATTAATACAAAAATACCAAACAATGTCTAAGAGTACATTCTACAACTTATGCAAGTCTGTAGGACATGAGGATAAGGATTGTTGAACCATGGAACTGATGAAGGAAAGGACTTCAAATTCTTATAGTATGTAGGCTGAACTAATGACATGTCCACCTGCGCAACATTTTACAATGCCACCTCAATATAATCAAGTACCACAATATAATACACCACGCGTAGATAATCAAGGCAATAGAGGAGGATTCAGAAGAGGAGGACGTGGAAGAGGAGGATTTGGAAGAGGAAGAGGACTAGTAACCTTCCACAATTGTCAGCAACCTAGACATTATGCAAGGGATTGTCCACAACCACCAACAACATGCATGTACTATCGTGCAGTAGATCATACTACAGATTATTATCCTATACTTCTGGAAAAAAATGCAAGTAAAAAAGAATCAGAATAACCATAATGTTCAATGGATTTCCATGGAAAATAGAGATGATAGGAGAAATATTAATATAGTTACTCGAGATGGAACCAAAACAGGAGAAGATGCAACAAATTAGGATCACAACCAACACCAATGTGTTATAAAGAATAAAACATCTCAGCAACATTTTGATGTGTGCAAGGAAAAGGAAATGTTCAAGCAGGCTAGAAAATAAATTTTGCAGGATAATATTTCTTCTACTTCAAATGCATAACCATGATGTGATGTGTCGGTATATGATATGCCTCATCCATATGATCATACCAACGAAGTTCAGCCTTCAGAAAAGGTAAGTAATCTAAGAAAAATTCTAGTATCTTGCTTGAATTTATTGAATGATCAAACATCTATACAAGTGTTACAAGGTTTGTTAGAAAAATACAATCGTGAAGAAGAGATGAAACCATAAAAAAATACATTAAATCATGTCCATAGGAAGACAAGAACAAATAGAGAGTTCATATTGAATGCAAATATTGGAGACTTTAACATGGGTGATATCATATTATATTTTGGATATGAGGTCAAACTTCAAATACCACTGCCTTGGAGATTTCTTTAGTCCATACAAGCTCTTCTTCAACCTGCATACCAAATTTTCCTTTCCTTTGACCTCATACCCCTGTGGTTACTGCATATAAATCTCTTCCTCTAAATACCCATGGAGAAAAGTTGATTTTACATCTGATTGTTCAAGATGCAAATCTTCTACTGCCACAAGACTTAAAATAGTCCTAGTTGAAGTCATCTTAACAATAGGAGAAAATATTTCATCAAAATATATACCTTTATTTTGTGCAAACCCATTTACAACAAGTCTATCCTTGTACCATTTTTTTTCTTCATCTTCTTCCTCCAACCTGTAAACACATTTATTCTGCAATGTTATTTTTTTTGTAGCCAACTGAACCAAGTCCCAAGTCCGGTTATTTACCAAGGAGTCAATTTCCTATTTCATTCCTTTCTATCACTTCTTTTTAGTTTCTACCTGCATTTCCTCTTCATAACTTTATGGTTCATCAGAATCAATCAACAATAAATAATATAATGAAGGAGAGTATCATTCAGGGTGTCTACTTAACCTCGTAGATATTTTAATAACACTTGCAGGAGTTTGAGGTACCTTCTGCTCCTGTTTTTGTACATTTTTATTTTCTGGTACCTTTAGAATTTCTTCTTCATTGATCTCATCAAGCACTGCGTATTCTGGTTTTTATTTTTCTTGTTTCTTTCCCTGCAACTAATATTTGTACATGACCTTCTCATTTAATATGACATCTCTACTCCTAGTGATTTTGTGATTGTCATAATCCCATAAGCAGTAACCAAAATCATTTACACCATATCCAATAAAGGTACACTTCTTGGATTTTTCCTCAAGCTTTGTTCTATTTTATTTATCAATATGGACAAATGATTCACAGACGAAAGTCTTCGAAAAAGAGTAGCTTACCTTTTTACCATCCCATGCCTCCTCTAGAATTCCACCATCCAAAGAGATTGAAGGTAATTTATTTATTAAGTAAACAATTGTATCTACAACATATTCCCAGAACTGTAAGGGCAACCCATCATGTAATCTCATACTCCTTGTACGATCCATGACCTTCCTATTCATCATTTTTGACACACCATTTACTTGCGGTGTTCCTCGAATTGTTTTCTCACTATGAATACCATGGTATGAACAATAATCATCAAACTCGTTGCTGCAATATTCACCTCCATTGTTTGATCTGAGACACTTCAACATTTTTACTATATCATTCTCAACCAAAGCTTTCCATTTCTTAAAAGTATCAAAAACATCATATTTTTATCGAATGCAATAAAACCAAGTTTTTCTAGTTGCATAATCTTTAAAAGTAACATAATAATGAGATCCACCAAGAGATGATACATGAGCTGGTCCCCATACATATTTATGCACAAGATCTAACCTTTCACTCTTCTTTTCTTTTTCGACTCTGAGAAATATGACTCTCTTATGTTTTCCATGAACACAATGCTCACAGAAATCCAAATCAATTTGTTTAAGATCTGGAAACAAATTTATTTTTTGAAGTATCCACATCCTCTTCTCACTCATGTGTCCAAGCCTATGATTCCACAGTGTTGTATCCACTATTGTAGAAGCTAAAGAGATAGAAGATTCAATATTACCAGTACATAAATACAATGTACCTCTCTTCTCTCATTTTTCTATCATCGGTGATCCTTGGGTGACCTTCCATACCTTATCTGTAAATATTGATATACATCCTTCACTTTCCAACTTCCCTGTTGAAATTAGATTTTTCCTTAGATCTGAAACATGTCTTACCTCTTTCAACAACCATTGGTTTCCATTATTTTTCTTTATTTGTACCTTACCCATTCCAACAATTTTGCATGGTGCATCATCACCTAAATGAACCTGTCCAAAATCACCTTGAACATAATCTAGAAAATGTTTCCTATGGGGTGTGGCATGAAATGAAGCCCCTAAATCTACTACCCAAGACGCGTAAATATTATCTAAAAAAAGAATCAAAGCATATTGCAACACGTCACATGTTACATTTTCTTCCTGATTTTTCTCTTGTTATCCATCTCTTTGCTTCTTTGGAGCTCTGTAGTCTTTCTTCATATGTCCTTTCTTCCCACAATTCCAACACTCTATCTTTCCCGGTCTAGATTTGGATCTGCCCTTCCTAGAATTACCACAGTTCCCTAAGCCCTTTCCTCTATCCTTTTGTCTTCCTCTATTCTCCACGGTCAACACATTACCTGATGGCTCACCTATGTTTTTCCATCGCATTTTCACACTAGGGATAACACAAACAACATCATCAAATTTTAGAGTGTTTGAACCAGAGACAGAGTTACTTACAACCATGACCAAGCCATTCCAACTTTTTGGTAATAAGCACAATATTAGAAGAGCCATGACCTCATCATCAAATTCCACTTTTACATAACTTAGTTGATTAGTAATTGTATTAAATTCATTTAAATTATCTGTAATAGACCCACCTTTTGACATCTTCATATTAAATAATCATTTCATTAGAAATACCTTATTAGACGTCTATGTTTTTCATAAAATTCAGCCAATGCATCCATCAACACCTTCGTTGTCTTTTCTTTTGAAATATTGAAAGCCACCAACGCTGCCAGGCCCAACCATATCGTTCCTAGTGCCTTTTTGTCAAGAACATCCCATTCTTCATCCTTCATGATCGTCAGTGTTGTTCCTCAGATTTACTCTAGGCTAACAAAATAATGTCAGGCATCCAAAATTTATAATATTTATTTTTATAGTGATTTTCTACCTTCAGTTTGAGATGGAACTTCAAATAACTTAATGATTTCGAAAACACAGAGGATGTGTCTCTTCCTTTGAGTTTTATCAATAATAAAGAGATGAAAAGTAGAATTGTAGTAAAAAAAGTTGACAAACAAAGTAAGGTATCAAATCCTGATAAATCTCACCTTATTCACAATAGAAGAAACGTGAAGAGTATGAATTAAAGATGAACTAAGATGAGGAGATCCACACAGATACGGGTCTTGTTTTTCTCACAGTGATAATAGAGGAAAAGTTGTAGCTGAACAAACTTTCAATTATATGGACCACAGTAGATGTATTACTAAATTGTAGTATTTCAATCCTTAAGCACCATAGAGTGAAGAAAATGGATTATGATGAAATAACAACACACAGAAAGCACATAACTCAAATAAATGAAATGTAGAATCTATGTATTTAATGTATAATTTGTACTAAGAAGTCTCTCTTTTTACATTCGAACATAAGAAGACTTGATTACATCTGCCAATTTATACAACATCGTCTTAACCAAAAGTGGTTAAACTTTCTGCATTCTTAGCTCTCAAAATAGAATAAAATCAAAACTAACTAAATATTACAAAGATTTTGAACATTTTTCCATCTTCTAGAAACCCCTTCGCTTGCTAGCGATTCATTCTTCCTTTATTTTCTCATAAGTACAACTGCCTTGTGTTGATCCTTGTATTGCGCATGAAAATCTAATAATGCAATAACGAACCTGGGGGGTTCCATATTGGCATTTAATTCAAAGGTAAAAACCCTTTTATGCACAATGGTAAATTCCTTTGAATTTTTACAACAGCATGTTGGGTGATCTAATATTGTAAAATTTGTTTTACTAGAAGATCATTTAAGACTTGCAAGTTAACATGATTGACTTGTGATATAGAATATTTCATTTTCTCCCTGCTTTTCTTCAGATTTTCTTTTCTCTTTTCAATCTCGNACAACTGCCTTGTGTTGATCCTTGTATTGCGCATGAAAATCTAATAATGCAATAACGAACCTGGGGGGTTCCATATTGGCATTTAATTCAAAGGTAAAAACCCTTTTATGCACAATGGTAAATTCCTTTGAATTTTTACAACAACATGTTGGGTGATCTAATATTGTAAAATTTGTTTTACTAGAAGATCATTTAAGACTTGCAAGTTAACATGATTGACTTGTGATATAGAATATTTCATTTTCTCCCTGCTTTTCTTCAGATTTTCTTTTCTCTTTTCAATCTCGAATTGCCTAATATAAACATGAATATCACCGATATTGATTTCTGCCATCTCTACATCTACAGCTAAAAGAGCATCAATACAAGCATTGTTTTCCTCTTTAGCTAGCCTTTTACTTTCTTAAAGACTGTTTTCCTAGGATTTTAAGGCCATTTCTCCTTTTAGTTGCTCAATTTTTGAAAAAGGAAAAAGTCCTAGTATATTGAGATTTTTCCTCCACACTATAAGTTCCTAAAATTTGGATCTAGCAATAATAGATTGTTTCTCTTTGTCATCAATAATTTGCAATGAATTATTGATTACATGATAACTCTTTTGGATAGTATTCAAAATTTCATAGAAATTTTGTTGAACGATCTGCAATCCCTCATTGATTTATGATGCTTATTTCTTAAAGGCGAAAATGCCAATTATTGTGTTTTCAATTGTAGCTATTTGAGCTTGAAATTGATTTATGAATGTATCTCTCTACGAAATCATGTTCTTACTTAAGTTTTGATCTTGAAAACTTATCTTCAAGTTATCCTCTAACTGTTTGATCCACTGCTCAAAACCCTGTTTGAACTGACTTAGTTCAAAAATTATTTTCTCCCTGATAATGAATTATGTCTATCTCAAATAATTTTGCAATGGCTCAATCAAAAGATTCTTCTGGTCAAACTTCTCTCTCAAATTATCTACTGACCATAAATTGTCTTTTGCAAATGCTCCGAGTGAATCTTCTACCTGCTTTGCGAATTCAGAATCACTTTGTCATTGTCCATCATATATCATTCTTTGCTTCTTACTAACTACTCCTCCTTTCTGTTGAATTTCTCTTCGTATGATAGATTTCCTTTTCTTGTTGAAGAATAAATCTGATGAAGGCATCTCTTCTGGTTCAATAGGTGTCAGGTCACCTATATTTATTACCTCTGAATTATGTAAATCAGAACTTGTTGCTAGGGTAGTAAAAGATGGTATGGAAATTGTAAGTGCAGTAGATTCCCCTTGAATTGTGACATCTTTCACAGGAGTTTCAATGTTTGAAAATAACTAAGGAAACGTATGACCATGTTCCATGAACACTTCAAACAATGCTAATGACAATATCTCTGACATATTTTCAACTTCTTTAGTTTTGACCTCAGTTAAGTCATGTTGCTTGGGGTTTAATGATGGTGTCACCTGTGAAGTTGGATTAAGACTTTATTCTACTTGCAAGATATTGGGTAAAATGCTCCTTTTGTGCTTTTGGAAGTTGAGAAAGTCTAATTGTTCCTTTTGAGGAAGACTTTGAAACCTGGATATAACTTCATCATATGATCTGGCTCCTCTGAAAACTTCGTCATAAGGTGAATATTCATATAAGTATTTATTCATGTTAAATTGAGCCAAATGATTTTCTACCACCCTATGTGGATCATGCTTCTTGAATTCAATGTCAACCAATGTAATATCATCTAAGGCTGAATCTTCAACCTTAGCATGTCCAAAATATGATAATGAAAATATACCAACCTGTAAAGGATAGGCTTACCAAACTCTTTTATGTGCAACCTTTAGTTGTTTGGTGATACCTGTTAAAACTATCTAATAGGATACTTCTCTGCAAACAAGTTTTTCTGGTAGAAATATGGGCAGAGCATGTGGAGATGCAAAACATCCAAAAACCCTGATACAATGTACCATTCTGCAAGAGCACCCAGATTCCCCATTATTTGTTCAAAAATTCTGGGAGGAGGATGACCATAAACGACTTCATGGATTGGAATAACAACGTTGTGACAAATCTCATAAAAACAGTCCTTTGCATTTTCCTTCCATAATTTGGAATGATAAATATGTATAGGCTCAGTGGTAGTTGGGGTCCAACTCCAATTCATAAGAGGAAATGGGGTTCTGAAACATATTGCATCCATAATATATGCAGACATATAGAAGGAAGAATGCTCTCCTTTAGATTTTTGGGCTATATAGTCCTCTATTTGTTTGGCTATATTTTCTAACAACATTTTTCCCCAATCAAAATTATAACCCTCTACTACTTCATGAATTATAGGAACCCAATCTATAGTAAAATGTGTTGGGATTTTCTTTCCGAACATTCTACAAAGCATCATGGCCGCATACATAATGTGGGCATCACAAGAGGATGTAGAGTATATTCCATGGCTATCAACTATGAATTTATTTTCATTTCCCCATCAGGTTTTGACTATATCATGTACAGTTTTTTCATAACTTGCACATTCTTCTTTCTAAAATTTCATTATAAATGGTGCATTATAAACATATTTAGTATTGCAAGTTAATTTATACATTACTTGATTGTCCTTGGGTCAAAATGAGCCGACAATGGTCTTATGATGACTGTATATGGTTTTGGTTGGAATATCTACATGGTCCAGGGCCCAACGTATCATATATGTATACGACAACATTTTTTGTTGTGTTGCAACTTTGTGAAGTCCTGACTTGGCCACCTCTCTAAGATTGTTTACGGTTGACTCATCTTCACCTTTGCTTTCTTTATCAGAAGGGAGGGAGTTTTATTTTTCCAGGATTTCATAAACCTTCTTCCATGATTTAATGTTGTTTATCAGGTGAGCGGTAGTGTCTGAAAAAATATCTCAATTTGGGTTTGGCTCTTCCACAAACGGATCTTGTTTTCTTGTTATTTTACGAGGTGCCATAGTTTTCTCTTTTCCAATATCATCCCCTATGGAAAATAAAAAATTATGAATATGAATACTAGGGTGAAAGTTCTGAATGCGAATGGAAAAATGATATGAAGTTAAAAATATTTTATTAAATTAAAAAAACAAAATACTAATCAATTTTACAATTAATTCGAATGACAGGGTAATCATGAAAAATATGTCAAATTTATTACCTGACAAGAAGGAGATTTGTTTTTTAATATTTTACCTTAACCAAGTTTAATATACCTTTAATGATCATGATTAGTGAGGATAATTATTTTGGCGCTTCGACATTCAGGAGTTTTGAATGAGGGATGCTAAACATATCCTGAAGGTCGAATTCGTGGAGCAATTAGTCATACTTTAATTAACCCTTGTTTTTTTTCTCTTTAAACTTTAAAATGCTTCGAAAGTTTGGGACTCTGAAGCTTCGTGACTTTGGGAGTTTGCATTAGAAATGTTTAAAGTTATCCTAAAGGACGAAGTTGTGAAGTGATTACTTATCGTTAATCATGCCAAATCAAACATATTTTACCCATTAATCCCCGACACTTTACTACTTCAACGCTCCGACACTTCAATGCTTCTCATATTTGTTGATATCTTAATCTTTCGGAGGACAATCTCCCAGAGTGATGTGGTAGGATGACGTCACTTCTGATGACGTGTCATGAAAACATGAGTGACACATGTCACCCTAAATCTTCTGAATTACATGTCCTATAATACCCAAAATGAGTGCCACATGTCTCCACATGTAAAGAGTGTCAGGTGGCATAGGACACATCAGATGAGTACTTTTCTTAAACAAATTATAAATTTTCAGAGCTCCAGGACTTCGAAGCTTCGCGACTTCGTTTTTTTTTTAGGGATTTTAGACATTTGAGCTTGCAACGCCGAAGCACGAAGTCACGAAGTGAAACTTCGAATAGTAATTATACTGTTGATTAAACATTTCACGATTTTGAATCTTTGGAGTCAAACGAACCGTCAATTTAGATGAGTGTCAGGTTTAACGGTTGATGCTTGATCCGCCCTGTCAAAATATAACAAAATTTTTATTAGTTTATGGAATGATACTTCTAAAGCTAAAACTCTATTTGTAAAAGACAAAAATAAAAAAGAATTTGAAATTTGGATTTTTATTTGAAAATCTTATTCATGTTCTAACATAGGCTCCATCTAGGGATTGTGGCTCCCTGTGAGGCACGAAAGAATAGTAGATCATGTGCCTTTATTGGGTAAATGGGGTCATTATTGCTTTTTATTGATATAAATGTTTTTCTTTCTTTTAGAAATTTAGTCCTATACAGAAGTAATAAAAATAACCATATTTAGAAATTTAAAGCACACTTAGTTATCAATTTCAAGTCAGGATAATAAGAGTTTTCTTTCTTAAAATTTATTCAAGAATTATCCAAGATAATCAAAGTAAATTCAACTAGAATATCAGACTTTTAACTAACTTTGTTTTCTCTCAAGGTTATAAAAATACAATTTGTGTTTTATTAAGGAAACCTAGTTGGGTCAAGATATAAGTATCATTAAAAAAGAACTAAATAACATAGTATATTATGCATATATGTAAGACAACCTCACAGATGTCATAGTTATTTCTTTAGTGTCGATAGGACTATTCAATGCCCCAGTGAAGTTATATATAACTCCCAATTTCAATTTCCTTTCACCACTTCAAAAACAAGCTTTCATTTAGTTGAGATGAGGGAAATCATTGTATGAATTTCCTTTCATTGTCTCTATTTGGATAAGATGGGGGCAAAAGAATTGTGAATTTCCTTTCACCATATGTATTTGATTTATTAATTTGAAGTGGGAGCAATCAATTGTATCTAGGATACAAGGGATGACATATGTTTATGATCTGATGTAAAAATTGGTCTGTCTACAGTTTTAAGAATACTCTAAGATTAGTTTTCTTTCAATTCTAAGTATACCTTCACCTATAGGTAAATTATATTAGGGAAGAATTTATTCATTTCAGGGATGAACCTTGAGCAAACTCATCAACTATAATCTAGTATTAGAGCTAAATTTACTAGGATTATCCTAGACATACTTTTTCAATTAAAATAAAGAAATATATAAAAAAAAAATTGCCAGACTTGTTTAAAGAGTATGCTTTAATTTTCTAGCATTGGCTAAGTTAAGTATTTCTATAAAGACTAATATGATTGAATAATAAAGAGAAATTTGTTTGTCGGTAAAAATAAAATTAGAGGTGACAGATGTATTAGAAGTTCACATTAGCTTTGATGAACGGAAAACACTTCACACAATTTTCTCTGTCAAGACAAGACTCCTGCTTCTATCTATTCTGTAGCAATATTCCTACCTTTCTTCATTTTTTATGATTATTGTCTCGGTTTCATAATAGTGATGATCATAGACCCAATTAAAATGATGTTATAGATACCCTCCTTTCCGCCTCTCCAATATTCTCAGTCAATAATGAATCCATCTTTCAATTCATGGGAATTATCCCTCATATCTGTTATAAACAAGATTTATGTACTTAATGAAATAGTAAGGAGAGGAAAGATAAGTATTTATCATATTTCCTTTGAATATTTAAAGAATAATTGAGTCTATTCATCACCTTATTCTAGAGGATCCAAAAGAAAAGAGGAGATGAGTCACAATCGTGATGATTGTGAGTGTTTCAATTGTGTAATTTTTACTCTTTAGGAAAAAGTTTGGGAGCAATCAGAAATGATTCAAGAGTTATGAGATTTGAATTATCAGCTTCACCAATGGATTCAATCACATGAAATGTGACATTGTGAAGAGTTGGCGATGATAATGAGAGTTGTGAGTCAAAACATTGTGTGTTTAAGCTCCCATCGCCGACAATTGAGACAATTGCAAAGGAAACAACCACCAATGAATATTCTTGCAGAATCAATTGGGTCCAGATCTTCTATAGCGTCTTCACCCTTTCCCAGAGAGAATTCTCCTCCAATTGACATTATTATAGGTGATATAGAAGATCATTAGAACGTTGAAGAAATTCAACAGTTGGAACTTCAAGTAAATGAATAATTTAAACAGTTAGACAATTCCATGGAAGCAATAGAAGTAAAGCACGGAGAAGATATAATATGCATCAGTATCCAATGATACATTACCATGTTCATTTTTGTTTTCTTTTTTGTAGCTGCAAAAATTTGACAAAACTGTGAAGGATTAAGATGCAGAGAGATAGGCAGTTATTGTAAAGATTTTCAGGTTTTGAACTCAAAATCTCTATAATTTCATTTTCCAAAATTGTATTGATGTTTTACAGATTTATTCTCTCTAATGAAGTCTTCAACTACTTTTGTTGAAAGAAAGTATTGTTTTATTTACTGAAAAGTGGATTTTACTTGTGAAAAAGTAGAAGATGATTTATTTTCCGAAAGAAATTATTTCCTTTTTTATTTTTTTGAAAAATCAAAACAATTATTTTCTGAAAAATATTTACATGAATTTTTAGCAATCAAAAACACTCAAAAATCCTCAATTGGATTGTAGATCATAAATGAGTTCTTAACCCAAATCAGGTATAAAAAGAAAAAGAAATGTAAATTCCAATATAAATCCAAACCACACCGGTATATATAATAGAAAACTAAAACGAAAAATTGCAAACAAAACTAAACTACTGCATGAAATGTTTTAAATATCGCCCATTGATAGGGGCCTCAAGAATATCTCCATTTAAATTTTCAAGAGAAAATGAATTTCTCCCTTCAACTGCTGCAATTTTGAAAGGACCAAACCAAAGATGGTCAAATTTTCCATGTTTCCCAGTGTCTTATTTTCTAGCCTCCCACTTCAAGACTAAGTCTCTAGGAAGAAATTCCATGTCTTTGGATTTGTTATCAAATATAACCTTCATATTGTCTTGATATTTTTGAATCTTTTCATTAACTTCTCCCATGTTCTGTTGGACTTCAATTATTTGATTGATTCTTCTTTTCAAACCATATGGTTCTTCATTAGTATCTTGCCATAGTTTCATCACAAGAAGAGCAATATTAATAGGAAGAATAACATCTATGCCATAAGATAATTGAAAAGGAGACATACCTATTGATATCTTGGTGCCGATTATGTTTTCCCATAGAGCATATTTCAAATCTATATGCCAATATTTCTTATTTTTTGTTCGAACTTTCTTAATTTTCCTCATTAAACTTTTATTAGACTATTCTGCCAGCTCATTTCCTTTAGGAGAATAAGTTGTAGAATCACCAAAATAAATATTATATTTCTAACAAAAATTTATCATAGCAATAGATTTGAAAGCTTGTGCATTATCTGTGATTATTTTCCTTGGACAACCAAATATTGCTAGAATGTTTTCTTCCAAGAAATTAACTACCACTGAATATGTAGCATTCCAAGTTGGAATAACTTCTACCCATTTAGAAAAATAATCAATAGTAGTTAAAGTCCATTTGTGTTGGGTACTTGATTGTGGGTGAATCTCTCTGATGAAGTCTAGACCCCATTGTTGGAAAAGAGCTTCAACGTTGACATGACCTAAAAGTAAGGCAGGGAGATTTTGTTTTCCAACAAAAAGTTGGCATTGTCTCCAAGCTCTGACCCTTGCATTTACATCAAAGAATAATTTTGGCCAATAATAGCCCACTCTTAGAATTTTGTAAGTTGTTTCTCTCCAAACATGGTGTCGTCCACATAATCCTTTATGAAATTCAGTAATGACACCTAATGTTTAGGACTCTGTCAAGAAGCTTAATAAGAAACCCAAAGGGTCTTTCTAGTATAACTTAGCATAAACAATATAATATTTGGTTTCCTGTAGTTTTAAGTTTCTTGCCTTGGAGGGAGTCATATCAGCAGGGAATTGAAGAGTAAAAAGGTATGAATAGATTTTATCCTTATTGCATAATACAAACTGGATCATTTTTATTTTCCTGATCAATGTGTGTTTCTGAAAATTCATCCACCATCTCCAGAAATTATTTTATCTATTCATCATATTAAAATTTTTGCCAATACTGAACATTATTCGGAATTGAAGGTTTGTGTCTCATCTCGATATGATATTTCAATTTCAGAACATTAGGTGGAATGAAAGTGCTTGCATCTTTAGCTAATGAATTTTCTTGTTGATTATGCAATCTAGGAATAGCATGAATATTGAAAGATAGGAAAAAGTTTCCAATCAAATCCCATGACAATTTATGTAAGATCTCATTCTAGGATGTTTAGCTTGATATTGTTGTCTAATATGTTTAACAATAAACTTTGCATCCCCATATACTATCAAGTGTTCAATTTTTATCTTTCTGGCAGCTTCTAGTCCTAAAATTAAAGCTTCATATTCACATACATTGTGTGTGTAATCAATATCAAATTACAATATATAGGAAAATGGAATGCAATACTCATCATTTGGTGCCATGAATAGTACTCAAGCTCTTTCTCCTTCCCAAGAAGAGGCACCATCAAAAAACATTTTACACATTTCATCTCTAATATTTACATTTTCTTTTAGAGTTTCAATTTTTTCATTTTTGTTCTTTGTACAAACTTCAAAATCGTCATCAATAGATAAAACACAATTTCCTAAATCTTGATTAGCGACATAGAGTGGATAATTATTAGGGTTTTG
>SNQJ01S0073064.1:0-12064 GCA_010110895.2 Picea sitchensis | reverse complement strand
AGCACCTCACTTCTTAGACACACTTCACTTGCTCATTCTCTTATGAGGAAAGATGCAATTACAAGTTGGTGAGAGGAGAAGAAGGGTGGCACATCTCTTGAGGAGGACTTTTCTGTATTGGTTGAGTTATCTCTTGAACACTGTATAAGCTATTTATGATAAGGAAGTTTTTGCTGGGTTTTCTTCCCCTAGAGGGTTTCCCAGGATAAATGTTGTGTCTCTTGTGGATGTGTATTTCTCAGTGATCTTGTTCTTATTATGTTGTTATCTTATGAAATGCAAAGAACTATAATAATGGCATAAACATTAACACACGGTAAGAGTGATATAGAATGGATCCACATAATCTTTGTCATTTTTAATATGAGGTCCAAACATGATCGTTGGACGCTCATCCTGCAGGTTGATGACATCAGCTTGATTTTCCACATCCGAAAAATTTATAGCTTTTGAAATATGTTTCTTATAAACTGGATATTTAGAAAGTTCTACCAAAGGGATTGGAATCTTAATATTGTTTAATTCAGTCTCCATATTAAAAGTGCTATCTAATTTTTCTAACTCTTTTGTCTGCACTTATTCTTCTTTGTTTTCCAGTTTCTTAGTTTTTTTTTCCTTTGTTTGAATTGCTAATGCTTCAGTAGATGGTTTTGACATTAGGGCTTCATTTCCTTTAGTCTATGCCAAAACCTATTTCATAGGATTAGAAGTAGCAATAGTATCTCTTGGCCTCAAATCGTATTTATTATGAATCTCATCCAATATCGAATCAACAAGATCTTTGGAATGTGAAGTAGGGTCATCAAAGTTATTGATATTTTGTACATCGAATAACAATCTTGAATTTAAAGATTGTTCATAGTCTTGTTGAGTTAAATGAGGTTCACTATCATTATCGCTATATTTTTTTATTTCCTCATCTATTTCATCATACTCTTGAACATCATCTCCCTGTACAAAATTATTTTTTTTAAAAGAAGCCTAAACTTTTTTTTCCTGATTCTTAATTTTCCTCTGTTGAATCTAAGGATTTTTATCGAGGTTTCCCCTGAACTGATTTTGATTTCTAACATAAGGGTCATGTTTGGATTTCTCCATTTCCTCCATCTTCTCCTCTTGTATGTTTCTTCCAGAACCAGAGGATCCTCTTTATTCTTTAAACCTTCTAGGTTCCCTTATTCACACTTCAGCCTTTGTTTTCAATTTTCCTAATGCCATCATATTAGATTCAATTTCAATAGCATCGTCTTGCATCTCGACTAGTGTTGTAGCTCTTATTTCACTTAAAAGTAACATACATTCATAATCAAATTCCCCTACAAAAGTAACTTTAGTAGCTTGCTTAGAAGGATTAACTTTGGCTCAGATCTTGTTATAAAACTTATTAAATCTTTTGATAAATTCATAAATTGTTTTAGATGATTTCTTCCTTAAAGCACCAAAATATGTTCGATAATATAAGTGATTTTTTTTCTCACCCCATTGTCTCAAAAAAGTGGTTTCTAAATCATCATATGTTTCTATGGAATCTGTAGGAAGTCCCATAAACCAAGTTTTGACTTGACCCTCAAAATTCTGTACAAATAGTCTCATGTAAACGTCTTCATGTTCAATGCCAGGTATATCAGAAAAATGATCAAAGAATGTTATGTGCTTTGTGGCTGTTAAATTTCCTTCCCCCATAAATTCTAGAAAGCTTTTCATATAGTTATCGAAAAAATCATGTAGATTTGCGGAAAGGACTGAGGGATCATATCTAGCAGCAAATTTGGAAAACATCCTGGGGGGGTGTTGGTGGATTTACTTGTCCACTGCCTCCTCCACCTCCTCCTCCTCCTCCACCTCCTACACCATCCATTGATAGCTTTGAAGATGAAATACGAGGACTGTAATGAATATTATCAAAGATTTCAAAATATTGTTGTACCAAGTCCTTGATTGATTCAGGAAGGTAATAACAGAGACCTGCTAAATAATCAAAAGGTGAGGGATCTCGAGATATAGATGAATACTCAAAATCGAAAGGGAAATGAAAAATAGTACTTGGTATTTCGGAATGACCTAATGAATAGATGGGATAAGTGATAAGAGATGAACATGAGTGTAAAAGGTTTTCTTCTATATTTGCAGGGATAGGAACCCTTATTTCAGGGAGACTAAGGATAGGTCATGTGTAGACAATGTTGGGTACTAAGGATGCCTCCTTAATCTCACTGGTAAAAATTTCTATAGAAGAAAAAGTTGTATTCTGAAAATTTTCACCCTTTAGATCATATAATTTCACTTCATAAATTTCAACCTCTAGATTTTCTAACTTAATTTCAGGATTACTAGTTGAAGCTTCTATGGAATGAGAATCAATATGATTTTTTATTTAGAATCAACTAAAATTATCTCTTACGCTGAAATCTTAACATTAAATTGACTAAATTTTGGTTGATAGACCTTACCTGCTGACGCAGAAGACTGCCTTAGATATACTTTTAGTTTTAAGTAGTTTCTCAAGATCTGAAATAGGCGTAGTCTGCTTATCGTCTGGGTTTTTTCTGGGTTTTTTTCGTCTGAATGTCAGCTTTGCCAAAATGGAGTCACCAGGTGAAAAAATAAAAATGAGCCTAAACCAAGTGTTCGATTCTTGTTTACGCTCAAGAATCAAACCTAATCTTTGTCGTATTCCCAGGGAAAAAAAATTGTTTCTCCATTCCCCGACAAAAGATGTTGTTCGTGAGATTTACTCTAGGCTCACATAATAATGCCAGGCATCCAAAATTTATAAGATTTGTTTTTATAGTGCTTTTCTACCTTTAGTTTGAGATGGAACTTCAAATAACTTAATTATTTGGAAAAAAAAAAGGCAATATCTCTTCCTTTGAGTTTTATCAATATTAAAGAGATGAAAAATATGATTGTAGTAAACAAAATTGACAAACAAAGTAAGGTATCCAATGTTGATAAATCTCACCTTATTCACAATAGAAGAAACATGAAGAGTATGTATTAAACACAAACTGATATGAGCAGATCCACAAAGATACAGGTCTTGTTTTACTCACAGTAATAACATAGGAAAAGTTGTAGTTGAACAGACTTCCAATTATATGGACCATAGTAGATGTATTACTAAATTGTAGTCTTTCAATCCTTAAGCACCATAGAGTGAAGAAAATGGATTATGATGAAATAACAACACACAGAAAGCATATAACTCAAAGAAATGAAATGTAGAGTCTGTGTATCTCATGTATAATTTGTATTGAGAAGTCTCTCCTTTTACATTCGGCCAGAAGAAGCCTTGATTACATCTCTAATCTGTTTATTTATACAACATCGTCTTAACCAAAAGTGCTTAAACTTTCCACATTCTCAGCTCTCAAAATAGAATAAAATCAAAACTAACTAAATATTACAAAGATTTTTAACATTTGTCCATCTTCTGGGAACCCCTTCGCTTGTTGGTGATCCATTCTTCCTTTATTTTCTCATAGATGAAACTACATTTTGGTGTTCCTTGTATTGCACATGCAAATATAATAATGCAATAACGAACCTGGGGGGTTCCATATTGGCATTTAATTCAAAGGTAAAAACCTTTTTATGCACCAATGGTAAATTCCTTTGAATTTTTATAGCAGCCTGTTGGGTGATCCTATATTGTAAAATTTGTTTTACCAAAAGATAATTTAATACTTTCAAGTTAACACGATTGACTTGTGATATAGCATTTTTCATTTTCTCCCTGCTTTTCTTCATATTTTCTTTTCTCTTTTCAATCTCGACTTGTGCAATATAAGCATGAATATCATCGATATCAATGTATGCCATCTCTACATCTACAACTAAAACAACATCAAGACAAACATTATTTTCCTCTTTAGCTATCCTTTTACTTTCTTCAAGATTGTTTTCCTAGGATTTTAAGGCCATTCCTCCTTTTAGCTGCTCAATTTCTGAAAAAGGAACAAGTCCTGGCATATTGATGTTTTTCCTCCACACTATAACTTCCTCAAGTTTGGATCTAGCAATAATATATTCTTTCTCTTTTTCATCAATAATCTACAATGAATTATTGATTATATGATAATGATTTTGGATAAGATCCAAACTTTCAGATAATTTTTTCTAAACGATATGCAATCCCTCGTTGATTTCTGATGCTTGTTTCTTAAAGGCAGAAATGCCAATCACTGTGATTTCAATTGTACGTATTTGATCTTGCAATTGATTTATGAATGTATCTATATGGGAAATCGTGTTCTTACTTAAGTGTTGATCTTGAAAACTTATCTTCAATTTCTACTCTAACTGTTTGATCCACTGCTCGAAACCTTGTTTGACCTTACTTAGTTCAAAATACATTTTCTCCCTAATAATGACTTATGTCTATCTCAAATCATTTTGCAACTACTCAATCAAAAGATTATTCTGGTCAAGTTGCTCTCTCAAATTATCTACTGACCATAACTTGGTTGTTGCAAATGCTCCTAGTGAATCTTGTACCTACTTTGTGAATTCAGGGTCACTATGTCCCTATCCATAATACACCATTATTTGCCTCTTAGTAACTACTCCCCCTTTCTTCTAAACTTCTCTCGGTATGATAGATTTCCTTTTCTTGTTGAAGAATAAATCTGATGAAGGCATATCTTCTAGTTCAATAGGTATCAGGTCATCTATATTTATTACCTTTGAACCAGGTAAATCAATACTTGTTGCTAGGGAAGTTAAAGATGGTATGGGAATTGTAAGTGCAGTAGATTCCCCTTGAATTGTGACATCTTTCACAGGAGTTTCAGTGTTTGAAAATAACTGAGGAAACATATGCCCATGTTTCATGAACGCTTCAAACAATGCTAATGATTCTAGATCAGTTTTACCTAGTATGGTTATCCCTGTAATTGTTGTCCTTGGACAATATCTCTGGCATCTTTTCAACTTCTTTAGTTTTGACCTCACGTAAGTCATGTTGCTTGGGTTTTGATGATTGTGTCACCTATGAAGTTGGATTAAGACTTTGTTATACTTGCAATATCTTGGGTAAACTGCTCCTTCTATGTTTTTGGAAGATGAGAAAGCATTATTGTTCCTCTTCAGAAATAATTTGAAACATGGATATAACTTCATCATATGATCTGGTTCCTACGATAACTTCATCATAAGGTGAATCTTCAAGTAAGTATTTCTTCATGTTAAATTGAGCTAAATTATTTTCTACCACCCTATGTGGATCATGCTTCTTGAATTCAATGTTAGCCAATGTAATATCATCTAAGGTTGAAGATTCAACCTTAGCATGTCCAAAATATGATAATGAAAATATACCAACCTGTATAGGATAGGTTGTCCAAACTCTTTTTTTGTGCGGCCTTTAGTTCTTTCGTGATACCTACTGAAACCGTCTAATAGGCTACTTCTCTGCAAACAAGTCTATCTAGTAGAAATCTGGGCATATCATGGGGAGATGGAAAACAACCAAAAACCTTGATATCAAAAAAACTTTCTTCAATGTACATGTATGCAATAACACCCATATTCCCCATTATTTGTTCAGAAATTCTGGGAGGAGGATGACCATAGATGGCTTCATGGATTGGAATAACAACATTGTGACAAATCTCATAAAAATAATCCTTTTCATTTTCCTCCCATAATTTGGAATGATAAATATGTATAGGCTCGATGGCAGTTGGGGTCCAACTCCAATTCATAAGAGGAAATGGGATTCTGAAACATATTGCATCCATAATATATGCAGACATATAGAAGGGAGCATTCTGTCCTTTATATTTTTGGGATATATAGTCCTCTATTTGTTTGGCTAGATTGTCTGACAGAATATTTCCCCAATCAAAAGTATAACCCTCTGCTACTTCATGAATTATGGGAGCCCAATATATAGTAAAATGTGTAGGGATTTTTCTTTCTGAACATTCTACAAAGCATCGTGGTTGCATACATAATGTGGGAATCACAAGAGTTTGTAGAGTATATAACATGGCTATCAACTTTGAATTTATTTTCATTTCCCCACCAGGTTTTGACTATATCATGGATAATTCGATCGTAACTTTTTTTTTCAACGAGAAAAAATACGCTTTATATTCAAAAGGATATAAAAGTATACAAGTCTGTTATAACAGGTCTAACAATGAGGAAATACAAGCATTTTGCCGAAGAATCAAACTTTCTACACAAAACAAAAAGGAGTACTTGTCTCATCATGTCCAGAATCAATCCCGTGGATAGGCTGCTCGCAGGTCCATTCTTTCAAAGATTGATCCTCGAGGTGGGTCCCTCGTTACCTTCTTCCCATATTGTAAAGAGAATATGTCTCGAAGGCAAAGTAAGTGCTTTTTTTGAAAGAATATCAGCCTCCATGTTTTCCCCTCTGTAGATGTGGGAGAAAGTAATATGATTGAGCAACTGGGATGCTTCTCGAGTTCTCTCCTTCCAGCTCAAAAGGTCCGCAACATGGAAATCAGCGCATCCGTTCAGCCAGTCAATAGTGATTTTGGAATCACCGAGCAGTAAAAGCTCACTTATATGTAATCAACTTTCCAGAATACAAGATGCCCATGCTCCCATGAGTTCAGCTTTCATATTGGATCCTTGCCCGCAGTTTAGAGTCCACCGGTAACTCGTCTGAGGGTTTATGGTTATCTTTCCACCAGCCCCGCAGTATAATCCATCATGTTGTGCCGCTCCATCGAACCAGGCCACCACTCTATCAAGTGGAACTGTGAAGACGGGTCTGCAAGGTGTTGAAATTGGTGTCTGATTTCTATCGACTGTTATCTCAGCCAAAATGGAGCAGGCCACTCTGTGAACAGACGGTGGTTTATCCTCAAACAAAGCTGCGTTCATGTTCTTCCATAAAATCCAACAAAGGAGGATCGGTATCTTTACCTGGTTGGACGAGGCTCTCGACCAGTTCTGGAAGCAACTAGATAGAATGGTACTTGTCCAAGTAGATGAGGGTGCAAGTGCAGGGGAAATGTGATTCCAAACGGATCTGGAAAAAGAGCAGTCTATGAAAAGATGTGCGCTTGTCTCACCATTTGAATTTCATAGACAACATCGACTGGGTCCCTCCCAACCCCGAGCTTGGAGATTCGGCCACAACAGAAGCTTGTTTTCAATTAAAAGCCAGGCGAAAAGTTTCAACTTGAGTGAAACATTGCACCTCCAGATCGCACCATGCCCTCGCTCAAATTTTATAGTCCAACACTTGGCAGCCAGAGCGCTATAGGAATTTTTTGCGGTAAGAGCTTCGGACCTGTCCCCACCTATCCACAAGAGTGAGTCGGGTATGTTCAGTAAGCGAACACCCGATTCCATAAGCCTGCGAGTAAAGCCATTCCATTCGACTGCCAGAACTGCGTCGAAATCAAGTTCATCACTCCTGAGCCAACAATCGCTTAAATGACCCCCACTTTGAACCGATTTGAATTGAAAAAGAAAGAAAAGGTTTTTTCTATGAAGGTGTTCCAGCAGATTTGTTGAGAGCAAGGCGAGCTTGCCCAATCCCAGCATGACATCCCTGCCCACTTCAATTTGATATCCGTTTCCAGGCTTCCACGAGAGCCAATGGAGAATGATGGGAAGGGTTGTTAACATATTTTTCCAAGTATGAGAACCTTCAATGTGTCTTCCAGTGGCCGATCTAAGCCAGAGGTGAACCGGAATCTGTGGAAAATATTTTGCCTTTATTACCTTACTCCAGAGACCGGGCTTCATGAGACTGCACCATAGGGTGTTTGCCAAGAGCGCCCTCTGGAAGAATGGTAGATTCTTGAGTCCCCAGCTGCCCATTTTCTTAGGTTTTGAGATAACCTCCCAGTTGCATAAATGGTAACCTGTCAAATTGCTACTAGTCCACAAAATTCGATCGTAACTTGCACATTCTTCTTTCTCAAATTTAATTATAAATGTTGCATTATGAACATATTTGGGATTTCAAGTTAATTTATACATTACTTGAATATCCTTGGGTTGGAATGAGCCAACAATGGTATTTTGATGACTGTAGATGGTTCTGGTAAAAATATCTACATGGTCCAAGGCCCAACATATCATATTTGTATACGAAAACAATTTTGTTCATGCTGCAAATTTGTGAAGTTTTGACTTGGCCACCTCTCTAAGCTTGTTTACGGTTGACTCATATTCACCTTCGCTTGCTTCATTAGAAGGGAGGGATTTTTATTCTTCCAATATTTCATAAACATGCTTCCATGATTTAATGATTTTTGTCAAGTGAGTCACAGTGTCTGAAAAAATATCTGAATTTGGGTTTGGCTCTTCCGCAAACGGATCTTGTTTTCTTGTTTTTTTACGAGGTGCCATAGTTTTTTATTTTCCAATATCATCCCCTATAGAAAATAAAAAATTATGAATATGAATACTAGAGTGAAAGTTCTGAATGAGAATAGAAAAATGATATGAATTTCAAAATATTTTATTAAATTAAAAACACTAATCAATTTTACAATTAATTCAAATGACAGGGTAATCATGACAAATTTGTCAAATTTATTACCTAACGACAGCGAGCTTTTTTTTAAAAAATATTTTACCCTAACCAAGTTTAATATCCCTTTAATTATTTTGATTAGAGATGATAAGTATTTCAGGGCTTCGACATTCAGGGGTTTTGAATGAGGGATCTTAAACATCTCCCGAAGGCTAAATTCGTGGAGCAATTAGTCATATTTTTATTAAATCTTGTTTTAATTAACCGATGTTTTTGGTCTCTTTAAACTTTAAAATGCTTCAGTACTTCGACACTCTGAAGCTTCTTGACTTCAGTATTTTGCATTAGAATTTTTTAAATTTATCCCGAAGGTCGAAGTTGCGAAGTGATTACTTATCATTAATCACACCAAATAAAACATATTTTACCCTTTAATCCCTGACTCTTTAGTACTTCGGTGCTCCGCCACTCTGGTACTTCTCAGATTTGTTGATAGCTTTATCTTTCGAAGGACAATCTCCCGGAGTGATGTGGCAGGATGATGTCACTTATGATGACATGTCATGAAAACATGAGTGACACATGTCACCCTGAATATTGCAAATTACATGTCCCAGAATACCCAAAATGAGTGCCACTTGTCTCCACATGTAAAGAGTGTCAGGTGGCATAGGAAAAATCATCTGAGTACCTTGCATAAACAAATTATAGATTTGCAGATCTCTGGGACTTCAGAATTTTGTGACTTCAGGTTTCTTTTAGGGCTTTTAGACATTTGAGCCTGCAGCGCTAAAACTGGAAGTAACGAAGTGAAACTTCAAATAGTAATTATACTATTGATTAAACATTTCATGATTTTGAATCTTCGGAGTCGCATGAACCATTGATTTAGATGATTTTCAGGTTTAACGACTGATGCTTGATCCACCCTGTCAAAATATAACAAATTTTTTATTAGTTTATGGAATGATATTTCTAAAGCTAAAACTCTATTTGTAAAAGACAAAAATCAAAAAGAATTTGATGTTGGTTATGGAGCCTAATTAACTTATTGATTCAGATGTTTTTTTAAACCATGTTTGGACCCCATTCCCTAATGGGGGGTGTGGGGGGGATTTACCCCCCACAAATGTCGCCAGGGGGGTCTGGGGGGGGAGGGGCACAACAATTTTTGTACCCCCCCCACCCTGGCGAGGGATTCAGAAATGAAATATTAGGAAAAAATTGCCTTGTAAAATATTGTAATTGCATAGTCAATCCAGACCGTTCATTATAAGGTTGCAGATCTGGTGGTAGATTTTATGTTAGGGTTTTCTTCCCTAGAAGGAAACCCTCTTTTATGAGGGAATTGTATTGTGGTTGTGTATAAGTGTGATTATTGTATTTTGAGAGAGGAGAATGTGATAGAAAGAAGAGGAAGTTACAGTGGGCATGTTGTAGGTTGTATCCCTTCATTTTGTTGGATAATAAAAAGGAAGGACCTGACAATTTATCTGGTGGACGTAGCACACACTGGGTGAACCACGTATATCTGTGTCTCTATTGTATTTTGTATCTTCTGTGTCTCGTTTCCTCATTTGTTTTATTTTATTTATATGTGATATTGTTTTTATAACAACTGGTATCATAGAAAAAGGTGACTCGCAGGAAAAGAGGGTTCCTAGTTCAAGTGGGAGAAATGGCAGAAGATGGAAATTTTAGGGTCGAGAAATTTAATGGCCAAAACTACCAATTATGGAAGATGCAGATGGAATATTATTTATATTAGAAGGATCTATTCCTACCATTAGGCGGAATAGCAAAGAAGCTGATGACCATGAAGGACGAAGAATGGGAGGTTCTTGACAGAAAGGCACTAGGAACGATATAGTTGAGCCTGGAAGCTTTGGTGGCTTTAAATATTTCAAAAGAAAAGACAACGAAGGAGATATTGGATGCATTAACTAAATAGTATGAAAAACCCTCGGCATCCATTAAGGTATTTATAATGAAGAGATTATTTAATATGAAGATGTTAGAAGGTGGGTCTGTTGCATATCATTTAAATGAATTTAATACGGTTGCTAATCATCTAATATCTATAAAAGTGGACTTTGATGATGAGATCAGGGATCTTCTAATCTTGTGCTCATTGCCAGAAAGTTGGAATGGCTTGGTCATGGTTGTAAGTAACTCTGTCTCTAGTTCAAACACTCTAAAATTTGATGATGTTGTTGGTGTTATCCTTAGCGAGGAAATGCGATGAAAAAGCACAAGTGATACATCAAGTAATGTGTTGACTGTGGAGAACAGAGAAAGACAAAGGGATAGAGGAAAGGGCTCATGGAACAATGGTAATTCTAGGAAGGGCATATTTAAATCTAAACCGGGAAAGATAGAGTGTTGGAATTTTGGGAAGAAAGGACATCTGAAGAAAGACTGCAAAGCTACAAAGAAACAAAGAGATGGACAACAAGAGAAAAATCAAGAAGCAAAGGTAACAGGTGATGTGTTACAAGATGCTTTGATTCTTTCTATAGATAATATTTTTGAGTCTTGGGTAGTAGATTCAAGGGCTTCATTTCATGCCACACCCCATAGGAAACATTTTCTAGATTATGTTCAAGGTGATTTGGACAGGTTCATTTGGGTGATGATGCACCATGCAAAATTGTTGGAATGGGTAAGGTACAAATAAAGAAAAATAATGGAAACCAATGGTTATTGAAAGAGGCAATACATATAACATATCTAAGGAAAAATATGATTTCAACAGGGAAATTGGCAAGTGAAGGTTGTATATCTATATGTAAAGATAAGGCATGGAAGGTCACCAAAGGATCACTGGTCACTACTACATATGGGCGGATTATTCCACGAAATTTTTCCACGCTTCCACTAGTTTCATATTTTTTTTAAACAAGGTCGGATTTTCGTCGATATTGCCATGAAAGTTCGTCTCAATATCCACGAAAATCTTATTTTAACCTAGTCGGGATTTTCGTCGCAATAGCAATGAACTTTCGTGGCAATAGCGACTAAAATTGTTCCTATCTCATTGGTCGGTGGTAATGGCTAGTTGACTATTTGATCTATATATACATAACTTTAAGAGACTTTGCGACATAATTTCTATAGTTGTGACATTGTTCTTGGCTTTTGTTTGAGCTGTTTATTTTTTTCGTCGCCCACCGGTTGAACAAATCCAATTCTCGATCTACATAGCTTGGATTTTGAACTTGCAAGGTTAGTATGTTATTTTTTATTGATGTACTCATTTAACTTGTAATTTTTTGTTCAAATGTCCAAATTTCATGTAGCTTGTTTTTTCCTTGATAATATATTATATGTGTAGTACCATATTTCATGTCTTTGGTTTTTGGATCTAGTTAGTATATTCTATGGAAAAGGGTATGTGGAATCCATAATATTCTAGGTTTATGGAATCCACATACCCTTTTCCCTTCAATTTTAGCTATAATCTCTCTCTCTCTTTTCATTGATAAAGATATGGAATTGCTCTTGAAACTCAACCCTGATCAGTGAAATGATAGTAATTGATTGTCATTTTCTTCTCTCTTTTATTTTTAAGACCTAACAAAAAAACACCAACAA
>SNQJ01S0073062.1:0-37783 GCA_010110895.2 Picea sitchensis | reverse complement strand
TAAAGAAAAGGAGGAATCCCTAGAGCAAATTCAAGTTTCCAAGTAAGAGAAAGATGACCTCTGAGCGAAGTTTGAAGAGGACAGAGAACAGATCCAGAGAGAGAAAGATCAGTTGCTCGTGGAGCAGATTGGAGTTATAGAAGAAGTCACTCGATCACTTCACTCCATCCCAGGATTGGAATAGATGGAAGAAGAGACAGCTGAGAGCCAAGTGGGGAAGCTCGCTGAAGCTATTCAGCAACTCCAAGAAAGAGTAGCAGAACTGGAATTGCAAGGAGAGTCGAGCACTCCACAGGAAGTGTGAGACCATAGGGAATAAACTGCATGGAGCACAGTCAAGAAAATCAAGGCATTGGTGTTATAATTAAAGAAAATCAGTAACCGAAGTGTGCATACCTATGAGCACCTTGCAGAGGACCAAGAACTAAGAACATTACAATCACAACTTCAGGGTGAAAAGCAACAAGAATCGACAGTGCAAGCGCAGCTGAAACTACTTTCAGCAGTTGAGAATATGAAAAGGTCACAAGAACAATGCGCAGTTTAGAAGCAGGTCCATGCCATCCAGAGTAGAGTCATGGAAGTGACCCAGAGACTCCAGCCAGTACAGGACGAAGCCTGCACACTTTTTGAGGAGATAGAGGGACAAGGTGCATAGCTAGAACAAGTGTTCACCACAGTGGAACAACACTTGGAAGGAAATGTCACCGAGACAGTCATTCAGGAGTTCTTCGAGTAGGAGGCTATGGAAAAGAAGCAAGTCAAGGAAGCTCAAGCTAAGATCGAGGCCTTCGAAGCAGAATTTCACAGATCAGAGTGACTCGGGATGAGTCATAGGTGAGTGTTGGGGGCCTATTGGCCCTTGACCAAGTTGTGGAGAACCTTGGTCGTGTTTGACCACTTTTGGGACTTTGACAGGATGGTTGAAGATGGAGCGCCCAGGCAAAGCGGAGATTGCGGGATCTCGCCCCCTTTTGCAGGATTTTTGGGTTTAGGGTTTATGTAACGGGTATGGGATGTCGGACCATGGGTTTACCCATGCTTAGGCCTCTTTTGTAATGTATAAATATGGATCTAAGAAATGTAAGATATAGTAGTGGATGTGTGTGGATTAGTGCAAGTATTTGTAATCGATTTTGTGCATATTGTATGTTGAGACTTGTAGAGATAAGTGCAAGTGATTCATAGTGCTTTGTGCACAGACTGTGTAAAGGCTCTGTTCTTGGACCTAACTTGGGGAAGGAGGATATGGCGAGGTGCACGCGGATCTCCTGTCCTATGCAGAGTTGTATTTGTGGCTCTGTTTATGTAAAAAGATTGAAGGAGACTAATAAAGAAGAATAAGAGTTGGTGGACATAGCCCTACATTGGGGTGAACCACATATATCCTGCATTGTAGTTGCTTTGTGTGATGTTGTTGATATGTTATTAATGTGATCTATTCTTAGTGTTGTGATATTTATGTATGTTAGATGCATCTAATGTAGTATCTTAGTACCATATATGTGAATGAATACTATATCTCCTTTGATGTTATGTGTTGAATGGTTAGATATATTTAGATCTTGATGAATACTACGTTGCTATGTAATTAGGGTTTTTTCTATGATGTGAATAAGGGTTAAAGACTAATGCATCGTATTGGCTAAGTGATTTGTTAAATTATTGTGATCAAAAATCTGTGTCCTAGCTAGGTTGTAGACACTTGAATCCTTCAACCCCCCCTACCTCTACCTCGGGTGAGACTTCATATGCTTCGCAGGTGTTGCTGAAAGGGCCGATAGTTAGGGTTTTGTTGGTGTGTTGTTGAAGCATTGAACCCTGGGTATGCTCCTATACCAACAAGTTTTAAGAAGTAAACCCAAGTGTGTCTGGAAAATTTATCAATGAAAGTTAACAAATAATTACACCCAAAAAAAGGAGAATTTGTACCACACAAGTCACTATGAACAAGCTACAAAGGGATCGAGGCATGCCAAGAGGCATGTTTGTCAAAATTGTCCCGATGATGTTTGTTGAGAACACAATTGGCACAAACATCATCTCTACGAGAAACAAGAGGAAGACCAATCACGATATGTTGATAACATAGTTGTTGCAATGAGAAATAGTTTAGATTACCAAACAACTCATGCCAAAGTTTTCTCAATTCATCGTAATGAGCAACAAAAACTGATGGAAAATATGATGACCCAAAGTTTTCAAACTTGTACAACCTAGTAATATTTTCAACCATTCCAGTTGCGAGGACATGCTTGGGATATTTTAAATACTTAATTACAACTTGGTGAGGTGAAAACGCTATGGTTTTACCTTCACCTGAATGAGTGATCTAATATACTGATAGAAGGTTGCAGGAAAGACTTGGAGCACATAATACATCATTGAAATGACCATTATTTACCTGAACTGTTCTAGACCCTACAACGCTAAGAGATCTATCATCACCAATAAATATTATCTTGGTGTTACATTCATTTAGAGTAGAAAATATGTATTTATCCTTAGCCATATGATAAGATGTTCCAGAATCAATACACTACTCATCAAAAGAAGAAGTAGAAGTTGCATTGAAGGAGAAACCAGAAGCATAAATTGAATTTCTATGAGAATAAAAAGAAGAAGAATCGATATTGATGTTGTGCTTCTTCATCGTTGCTTCTAAATATTCGTTCTTCTTAAAAACTTTGGACTCTACATGACCATATTTCCCACAAAAGTTTCAATGTCTATCACCAATCTTCTTACTTTTGGATTTTGCTCCTTTGTCACCATTAGGAGATATGGTGTTAAGTACCAAAGACTTGAATACAAAAACACCACAATAGATCCACAGAGAAATATAGAAAACCCACTATTTATTATCTTCATCGTTGCTTCTAAATATTCGATCTTCTTAAAACATTTGGACTCCACATGACCATATTTCCCTCAAAATTTTCAATGTCTATCACCAATCTTCTTACTTTTGGATTTTTCTCCTTTGTCACCATTAGGAGCAATGGTGTTAAGTACCAAAGACCTAAATACAAAAACACCACAATAGATCCACAGAGAAATACAGAAAACCCACTCTTTATTATTATGAAAAACCGTAGGGTAGGGAAACACCATACAATAAATCATGTTATGGAAGGGATCGTCTCCTATTCACTTGCCTCTTCGATGTGGCAACCTCCTAGTGAGCTACATGCTCCAATTATAATGCTTCTTCTTCTTTAATTCCATTACATTGCTTAAACCCATTATATAGTGTTACCAACCACCTAAGAACATTCTAGAGGAGGGACCTTCTAGAAGAGGAACTTTCTAATAGGTCCTCTTACATTTATTATGTTCAAAATAATATATCTAACTACCATAGTGATCCTTATCAATAATATAGTGGACCTAGTCCACCTTACATTGAATGGCATCCACTGTTAACACTATGGGTTGTTGGCCCCTCCCATTACCTATCTAGATACACTACATTAAGCTAGAAGAGAGATGGGTTTGGGACCCTTATTTTTCTTGTTGTTGCGGTGAGGATGTTTCTTCTTGGGATTCTTGGATTTATTTTTCTACTAGGACATTAAGGCTTTGTTGGATGAACTTGCAGTGTTGATCAGTCCAATTTTCACAAGATTATCTTGTTCTTGAATTAGATCGTCAAAAAAGGACTCAAGAGAGGGTTCTTTATAAGAACTCCCTAGAGCTTGTCTAGTGGCATAAAAGGTAGATATAAAAACATAATATACACTACCAATATTAGAGAGAATAGAATATATGCATCGACCTTCCTTCAGATCTAGTTGGCACTCTATACACAAAATTCTAAGTGTTTTGAAATTATTTAAGTAATCTTCAATGTAAGTAAAATATTTTGGACTTAAATTCATTAACTAATTTTCCAACTAATGAGATCAAATAATATTGTGTTTACCAAACACAACTTCAATCTTTTCCCAAGATTTATCTTGTCCTGAATTGCTTGAATGTGAAACCTTAAATCATGAGATATGGACATGTTGATTAGTCCATGTTCTTTATCATTCCTATTAATCCATTTGGCATGCGTTTCCTCATCAGTGGGTTCTTGTTCTTTTCCCAAGGTAATTTGGTACAATCCTTTACTTCTTAATACATTCTCCATATGGGATTTCCCTGAGAAGTAGTTGGCACTGGTAATCAAAACATCACTAGGAGAAACCATATTAAATATGAAACGAATATGGATTTAAAATCTAAAACTGATGGTCTGGTTGGAATGCTCTAGGAAAAATAGGTTGTTTCAAAAAAACGACACTAAAAATAGACTTTGGATGTGGAAATTGTGCCCTTTTGAAAAAAATGGCATAAATGGTAACCAAAAAGTCATGTGGCAAGTAGAAGTTGGTCCACGTGGTGATACCCCTCCTTCTAATAACCTCACCTTTACAAATAAGTTGCTTATGAAGTGACCCACTTTTATAGAATGAGTGAGAATCACTTTTATAATGAAGTTACTCTATAAATGAAAGTTGCATGCAAAATAATTAAATTAAAATAAAATATTAAAGCTACATATAGTGATTACTTTATAAATGAAAGTTGCATGCAAAATAAATAACTTAAAATAAAATATTAAAGCTACTTATAGTGATTCACTTTTATAATTTAAGTGAAATACAATTGACAATGGATGCATGAACTTTAAAAAAAAAAGTAACAAAAAAGAGACTTGAACTCAAGACCTCTTACTTAATAGAACAACTTTTAACCAAGTGAGTTAGTGAAAAACACATTATATTGTTAAGGAGGATTGGGGGTGTTTTGTTGTTGTGGAATATGGCCTTGGAGAGCATACTATGAAAACTCTTTTCACTCAAGAAAAAAATTTCACTTCCCGATGGAAACAAGGGTTAGATATCAATTAAGTTACCTAGAAAATGCAAGTTTTCTCTCTATTTCTGATTTGTCAAGATTGCACAAGGTGCATGGAAAAGAGAATACGCAGATAGGAAAACCCTTTTCGCTTTGTTTCTAATTTGTCAAGATCACACAGAACACAGAGAAAAGAACATATGTACGTAGATTGAAAAGAGTAGCAACCTCGAAATAAAAAAACATAAAAATGAAATATTATCTCTGTAAAAAATTAAAAAAGGTGTATTCAATATTTATACCTCCAGATCTAACTGAAATGGTTGTATCTTTGAAAAATGGAAACATTTTTTAGTGAAACGAGCACTCTGAATGCAATGGAACAATCCTCTCAACCCATAAATTGTAAGTTTTAATCCTATAAAGTAAATCATTGCATATGTAATCTTAAGCAAAACATAAATTAATCAATGGCTCATACACATACTACACAAAGATTTACGCTAGAAACCCTTAACTAGGAGAAAACCAACCTTCCTTGGTGTCGCACCTCTCAACTCTTCATTGTATTAATTTTATGATTCATAATACAATATATACAATATTTTAGGTATTCCACAGCTACCATACCCCTAATCCCTTAATCCAATATTAATTTATAAAACCACTAAAAATAGCAAAAAATGCTAAAATAACAAAAACCACCCAAAAAACAAAATTGAGCCACTGCACAGAATGATTTACATAACTAGGGGGGATATTGACCCCCTTGGGACTCCCCCCTTGGGAAGATCCTTGCGCACACACCCACAAAGAGTGAAAGTGGGTGGGATCATCAGACACAATCGTCAAATCTTATGCACCCCCCACACACTTTTGAAGAATATAACACCTACCCAACATTATCCCACTTGCTTTTTTTCTTTGCATATAATAGTGTTGATGATAAAAATTGTCAACAAAGTTTTTCCCGCAAAGTGTTTCTAAATCCTATTATTATAAAAACTAATAATACTAGTAGGTGGGACCCCCTTGAACTATTGAAGATCAGATCTGTTCATTTTTTATGTTGTGATGATGTGCGACACGTCTTACATGGTTGATGATATACTGTTGTTATTGGTTATGATTTGAGATTATGAAGTGTTGATTCCTGATGTTACTACAACCTATGATATTCATTAATATCATGGCTATCTGTTCTTATCGCACCTGCACAACAATCATGTTAGTGAAATTACATGAAGGAAAATTTTGATAAAGGAAAAAATACTATAACAAATGCAAAGAAAAGGGATCTAATTCTGCAATTTTACTGTACTACATGCGAACAATAGGAAAGAAATGAGAAACAATTGCAAAGGGGAAGAATTTAAAGCTATCCTATTCACTATACTACATGCATGAAAGACTTAGCAATTATTGTTAAATCCTAGATAACAAGTAAATGGTTATGCAATTGTGATTGAATTATATGTTTAATATGCATATGGTATATTTGGATAGATTGAATGTCAATGGCTCATTTGACAAGGTAATGGGCGTTAATGGTTATGCGATTTTATTTGAGTTATATAATAAGGAATTGGATATATGGGTTGATTAAGGTTGGTTGTCATTGATGTCAACCCTTGAAGAAAGCCCCATGGCACAAGGTTTGGGTAATGGACCCAATATTGTTTGATGTAAATATGACTCATTATTGTCCTGTCATGGTTGATAAGAAGTAAAAATGGATGAACTCCAAAGTGGTTTCTTTATGGTGAAATCCCTCATGGGAAGATTCTTTGTGGAGTGAGATAACCCATGCTTATTTGATGAATAATGATATTAAGTATAGTGAATTTGTGAGTGAAAATATCCTAGATGGATAGTTCTTGTCATGCGATTTCCGGTGGTATGTGGAACGTCACATAACTCCTCACGGTTTGAGATTTATGACCATATGAAGTTGGAGAACCCTCAAGAGTCTTATAGAAGCCCCCAAGAGTCAAAGTGATTTGAAAAAATAAATTATTTTAAATGAAGAAGCCCTAAATTAAGGAAAGTGTAAGGCAACATGAAGATATAAATAAGAGACAAAGCTCACTCACAAAAACACACTTGTACATATTGTATATCTATTTACTTGTGTAAAGTTTCTTGTAAATACTTGTGGATACATCTAAAGTGGCGAACGTCTGAGGTAGCATGAAGGGTTGATGAATAAATTCTCGGATTCAAAGAAAACCCTATTTGTTTAGGCATACACGAGCTGTCTGTGTATAGGATGTGTATGTACGTGGGCTGCCTGTGTATAGGGTGAGTATGTACGCGGGTTGACTATGTATAGGATGAGTACATGTTGATAAAGCCATGAAACTTGAAAAGATGAAGGTGCAGAGGTTCTAGATTCTGAGATCAAGATCTCAGGAAGGTCTAGAGTGCTCAGATACATCATATCCATCCATTGGTTCAAAAGGTATGTCTTATTTCTATGAATAGTTGGATTTTGATGTATGCATGAGGAATGAAAATGGAGATTTGAGGATTCTCCCTAGAGAGACTAGTGGTTGCATGGGATCTTATGTATAAGTCAGATCTACAGAAATACAGTGTTGGTATATTTACCATTGATACTTCTTGTTGAACCACATCTTGTATTTCTTGGCATATGGCTAAGAGTTTTTATGGTACATGGTTGAGATTTTGTATTTATTGATGTATTGAGAAGTTGAATATTAGAAAGGGGTTGATGACTAAGATCATGTGAGGGACATTATACTTGTTCATGATTACACATACCTATATGGCACATGACTAGAGAGAGACATACTTTCCTTGAGTAGAGGTTATGTATGAGGATGCATGCACATGGTACAGTTACAGTCTGGATACAGTGACATGTTATAGATCTATGTGAAAGAAGTTACAGAGGGTTAGAAGTTTTCAAGTGAAAGGAAACCCTAGTTTCAAAAGACATATGTGGGTTGTATAATAGATAGGGGGCATACATACACGGGCTTCATCACTACAGGTCATGTATCTGTTGTATTTTTGTAGATACATGTTCAGTTCAAGTACGGTTTGATTACAGGGCAGTTGTACAGATTGGATATAGGGCAGTGGTACAGGTTGATATAGTTGTACAACAGTATATCTCACAGTGATACTGTGATAGTGGTTCCATCATTCTACTTCTACTTTAGGGTAGTTGGACGGGGCAAGGATAGGTAGTTGTATCCACCTTCCGGTTGTAGCCAGAGAATATAGGGGGTTGTAACCTCCTTCTAGTTGTAGCTAGAGAATTGGGGAGTTGGAGCTTCCCTCAGCTTGTAGTCTGAGAAACCAGGGGGTTGGAGCCTCCTTCCATTTGCAGCTAGAAAACAAAGGAAGTTGGTGCTTCCAATGAATGTGATTCTTCAAGACATATAAGAAAAAAAATTCTGTGGTTTTCTCCCGATTTGGGTTTCCACGTAAAACACGGGTGTACTGTGTATGTGTGTGATTGTTTATTTCTTATTGCTCATTATTGGATAATAATTCTACATTGATATTTGAAGAAAAATGACTCTAATTACGCTATTACTGATTCACCCCCGCCTCACAGTAATCCAACAATATGATGTGGAGAGCACATTTGGCAGTAATATGTGCAGATTCCAATGCAGAGTTAAATTAATGGTGTTAATTAAGAGTTGGTTGGCATGTACTGATGAGTAAATGAATTGTGGGTGGAGGCGACGTGCATTTACTGCACATCACCTTTACCCCTCCTGTCAATTGCCACCCTAGTCAAGATATTGTTCAATCTTACTGCTGTGGTTATGCTCCTAATTCTTAGCAGAGAGGAATCACTCGACCATCTTGTGTTTTAAGGAATTCGATTACAAGTATGTTATTTTTTTGTCCATTCGTTACTCTGCTCTGGTTATGAAATTATTAATGGCTCAGGTGTATTGTTTTGTGTTTTCCTAAGTATTGCAACTGGTAAATTTGTGTTCTTGAAATGAATGGTTCTTCCTGCCATGATATTGAATTCGTAGAAGTTATTGGTCATCCTGGGTGGTAACTCTTTGTTATTCTTGCTGGTTTAGTTGGAAGGTTTTTGTTGGTCTTGGGTGGATAGCTATCTTCACACTTTTGTCACTAAATCCAGTCTTTGGCTTTTATGGGTTTAATGGTTGAAGGCATTTTGCGTCACTGTGTTTTGTTCGCTTGGGCATTGATTGATTGCACCACTAGGGGACACGAAATGAGGTTCCTTTTCTTCCTCAACCCTGTCTTCATCTCTGTGTTGTGATTGTTCACTCGAATAACATGAGGGTTATACCCTCCGTGTGTTAAATAGCATTACTAGGCTGGATTAAAGCTTCACCTTCTATTGTGGCCCCCTTTCATGGATTTGTTACCTGTCCACAAATGAGTCTCTTTGTGTATATATCGTTGGCCTCAGGTTTTCACCATTATAAGAGTGGATATGTTCTCTCTGTGTTGGCTACGTAACAAACCTTAGCCCTCATGTCTGAATATTGATAGAGAAGACCAGCCTGGCCTCTTGGGTTTACTACTTGGTTATTCTTGGATGGTTGTATAATTGTCGACTAGTTCAAATACAGGCTCACCTGGTTGGTCGTGTGATAGTCGTGTTGCTTGGTATATAGTTACTTCCTCTGTTATAATAGTGGTAACCCTAGATTGTCGATTGCACTTTCAAAGTACACACAGTCTCTCTCTTTATAACTCAGTATTGTTTAATGGAAAGGGTCGCTGCCCCAATTCGAATTGATGTGTGGGTATGTGTGGTTGTCACAACTTGTTCGGTCAATTGATTTTATGACAGTGATAGATTGGTTGGTTGATACACAGTCACTAGTATTTCTGCACTAAGGATTGTTTAGATGACATTGGTTACAAATGCTTGATATTTCTCACACATGTCGCGTTGTGTGTATGGTGTTTTCACACAATGAAATAATGGTAATGGTAACTGTGGTTTTCTTTTGGGGCCAAATGATTATTGAACCAGATGACTGTAGAAACTATATCCACCATATCAATATGATTTCTTGATTATATAAGCCTGAGTTTGCACAACGTAGTTGATTGCAGTTGGACTAAATCGAAGAAATATCGTATTATATTGATAGCTCAACTCGATGCGTTGAGTTATTGCTGTGACTATGTGTTTGGTTTTGTAAAATGGAGATGTTGCATCATCGTGTTTGGTGGTTGTGCACTGTGTGTAGTATGGATAGCTTGGTTTTCACACTCAGGGAAACCAAGAGAGTTTTAAGCATGTTTATTTGTTGCAATCAATCACTTGTTAAAGAAGGCATGTTGTTGATGACAGTCGTGTTGGATGGATGGACCATCTTTTTAAAGTCACATTGAATTGGGTTTTCACAGTGACAGAGTTACACTTGAATGATTGCATTATTTTGTGCATAGCTTGTTTGGAGTGGTGGTTGTTGTCTGTCTGTTTAAATGTCAATTCTGGTGTTGCAATTTGATCTTAATTATTGGGTTTTTCCCTCTATATATGTTAATGAATATCATTACGTTTAAATAACAGGCTCGATTGAAATGATAGTGTGACTGCATTGTTAATTTTGGAAGCACGACTTTGAGTATAATGTTTTATTGAAGTAAGGTATGGGAAGTGGTTGATCTTGATGGGTTACAGAGTAGAAATGGTTAACTGTTTGAAAATTGTTATAAGATGCAAAGTGTGTAAATGAAATAAACAGAACCCCTTACAAATTGTGTGGAATGCATATGGTCTTGACCCTGTATTGGATATTTGATTATGAGCAGTGAACTAGTTAAATGCACATAAGTTATTATTGGGTCAAAATTGTGGATGGTTGATGCATCTCTTTTCGCAACATGTTTTATGGATCACTTAATTAATTTCATGAAAAATAATCATCTTTATTCCTTTCCATGATTTTGTTTTCTGCTAATTACAAATCCCATCACCTTCCCATTTCATTTTTTCACTCCCTGTTCTGAGATTGATTACAGTCAAGATAATTTTGATGTTAAGGAAGTTGAAAGTGATAGTGTCTTGTGTGGATTACAATGATGTTTTATTGGTTTCTTTTCAGTTGATTGTTGTTGTCATTGAGAAGTGACCATGTCTTTTTACCTCCTCATTATATCATATTTCTTCTCAATACAAACCTGTCACATATCCCATAACCCTTTTTCACTCCCTCATTGATTAACAGTAAAACAATTTGTATGGATTGGATTGCATGAGTCTGATACATTGTTGAGCCAAAACTATTTCATATTTTTAAGAGTTGTCATGTATGGTTAATTAAAATACTATTTGATAATTGATCACACATGCAGGATGATTTTTTTCAGTCAAGGTAGCCATGGCCAAGGAAACAGAGGTAGAGGTAATTGGAACAGAGGCCCAAGAAGGCCCAGGTTCTCCATACATTTTGACATTGATTCACAAGATCTTGGCCAATTGTTTCATTCTGGATTCTTAATTTGGATTGGGAAGGGAATAGTCCAACCTAGGCCTGGAAGGCATCCTTTCCAAGCCCTACAAGCCCCCGATATCCCTATACCTCCTCATGTCTCATTACAACTCGAGCTCCATGAAAATTATGGATGGTAGGAGATTTTCCACCCGACAGTCTCCCAACATCGTGGCTAGCCCAACTTGTACTCGCCTGCTCCTCCACCTGTTAACCCCATTGCCCAAGATGCCCCTGACCACTCACCAGTGAAAACTTCCCATGCTATCAAGAGATTGAAAACTGAGGCCCACCATGCCCTTGATAAAGGAAAAGCCATTGTTTCCCCTTCCTCACCCTCCAATGGCTCTGACAATTCTGTGTCTTCCTGGATGCATTTGAGGGATGATTCTTCCCATGCGATCAACGAGATTAGGCCTAAAGGCTCTGCACAACCAAAGTCAAATTCAGGAAAATCAAGAGGTGACAACAACAATCAAGGAAGGGTTGCATCACAAACTGGGAAATATGGCTTTTGATTTTTTATTTTATCTATTGTTTTATGACAGTTGACTTCAGGGACGTTTGGACTTCATGTTTTATTTTGGATATATGAGTATTATTTTTGAAATAATTTCAAATTTCATGAGCTAAAATTGCCAAAAGTGAATTTGTTGATGGGAGACACAAGGTGGTGTGTTTTGCTTAACTAATGGTTATGTTATGATTTTTATGATTGTTATGAACTAAAGGGAGTCACAAGGGGTGACACCTACTAGTTATTATTATTTATGACCCTTATTATAATTATTACTCTCCCCCCTAACTAAAGTTAGTTGAGTCTTTTAATTAACTTATCTAATGAGTTGGTTCATCTACTTCAACCAATTCCAATTTGTTAAAAGCAAAAGGAAAGGGAGGAACAAGAGGAGGATAGAAGCAGAAGCATACTAAGTAGGATATTATTGTAGAAAACAATATTCAGAGTTGAATCAAATCAGTCAGACACTTTTTTTTCAGAGAGTCGAGTGGGCAGCAATCTGTGGCAAGCTGATCCAACTTTTAGAGTTCAGTTTTGGTTTTTTGTCAGAGGTCCTTTTGTATGTTCCATCAGGGATGTCTAAGTTTGACTTTGGTCCAAGATTTATGTCTGAGATTTTGTAAAGAAAATTACTCTTTGGTGAATTGGAATGAAATAAAGGATTGCTTTATGTCTCATCTATCTTGATTATCATCTTGGTGTCTTTACTTATGTTCTTACATTTATTTTAGCAACTGCTATATTCAGAAAATTACATAAAAAGTGAATTTCCARCAAGCTTTTTGTTGATAAAAGACTAGCCTAAGCACTCGTAATTAATACTTGTGAGTTAGGATGTTATTTTTGTTGGCTATAAACATAGGGTGATATTCCCGTCTACTTTTTTTTAGCCAAGTAAAGTTTGAAAAATCTATAGTAAGATCATTTCATATATTTTCCTCAACATTTATTTTGGCAACCATACTGGGGAGATATTCGATATCTCTCCGGTTAAAATTTTATACTCGATTTTCATCAATACCTCTTCCTTTTCTGAATTTGATTCTTTGACTATTTTGCTATTAATGACTGTTCCTGTTGCAAGACAACCCAATATCGATCACGGTCTTCAAGAGAAGACCATCATTGCTTTGAACCTGTTTAACACCATTCTAGACACTACCAATACTCGTGCCGAACTTAACCATTCTTAGGCAGTAGTTGAATGAGATATTAGTGTTCAAGAACAATTGGAGGCTAGACGTAGACAACCTAGAAATCAGTAGTAAACCCTGTTTCTTCAAGCTTTGGCCTTTCTTTCATGTCCTTAGACTCTCATGCTTCTAGAAGAAGAAGAGGCTTGCCACCCAAAATCAATCCTATTGCTGAAATAGGAAGACAAAATGTTGTGTTATCTACCCAATAAAGTGCTCTAAGGATAAATTTATTTGATTCATCCAGCTCGTCTTTCTTTCCCTCATTTATCATCCACAATATGGCATCTAGTGGTGGCTCTAGTGGCACTAGAAGTGCTCCATCTTCCCAATCTTCGTCGTCATCGGTGATTGGTAGCTTGTACAACCACCATATCCCCATCCAATCTACTACAAACCCCACCAAAGTCATTAAAAAGTATGGGCTTTTTCAGTTTGAAGAAGATACCACAACCACACCGTGGCATGTGTCCTCTCCTCTTAACCTAGCACTTGCTACTCGCCCACTTCCGAATTTTAAAGATAATTTTCCTAATTTTTCATGAAATAACATTGTCATTACAAATGAACATCTAGTGGCATTTTCAAATGCTTGTCATAACATAGGGGCCAACGACAATGACACCTGCATGGGTTTGTTCGTCAATTCCTTGGAAGGAAAGGTTGTGGTCGATTTCTTTGACCTTCCTCCTAATATTCTGTCTACTTGGGAGGAGTTCATTTATTGGTTCTGATCCACTTATGGGCAATCCAAAAGCTCTGTCGAGAAGTTAAGGGAATACAATAATGTCACTTATAAATATGGTGAGACCATCAAGTCTTAAAACTTATGTTTCACCAAGTTGTACAATCAAATCCACGAACTTATCCGCCCTTAGAACTAAGTCTCTTTCATGCATTAATACAATGCATTGCCTTCTCCCTACCGTCATAGGCTTGAGGAAAAGGCCATTGATAATCTTGGTTCCACTTTGCATACTTTCTCATAGTATGAAGAACATCTTGAAAGAACTGGTCTTCCCCAAGGAGAATCAGTTAGATAGACAGACATGCCCGCTCTCTTACAACTAGTACAAGATATGAACAATCATATGATGGCATTTGAGCATAAGGGTATTGTCTCCCCTCTCACCCCTGGAGCTTCATCCTCTTCTACACCCCATTTTAGGAATTTGGTTGAAAAAAAAATTCATTCTAAAGCTATCCTGCCTTGGAGTTGGTGTAAATTTTGTGAGGGACACCACGAAGAAACCCCATGTGAGGTAAATAAGAGTGCCAGAGATAAGATCTTTGGTAAAATACCATAAGCTACTATTTATGTCCTAGACTTTGCAGAGCCATAGGATGTCATGGTCATCAACACTAGGAACAAAGCCTATGCTCCCAAGGGAAAATTTGATCCTCCCCGCAGTTCTTCTAGCCCGAGCTCATCCTCAACCGCTGCTGCACCCCAAGTTCCTAAAATTACTGAGAGTCAAGGAATCACTCCCCCTCTTCCCTCCTCCAAATACAATATCTTGAATCAATTGGCCAACATCAAAGAAGATGAAACCCTCCTAGACATGGCTGTCATCCCTGAACAACATATGCATCTGAAACAATTCATGGAAGGAAAAGATTTTGTTGTAGCCAATCTTTTTGAAGAGGTGGAGGAAGAGGATTCTTTTGTAAATAAATTAGGTGTACATAACTTTAGATACCCTGTAAAAAAAACCCCTTTTTATATTTTTGTAAAGATCATGGATAAGATTTCCCATTTTTGCCTCATCGATGGTGGTTCAGGCCCAAGTGTGATGTTGAAGATTATTATGGAAGAGCTAGGCTTGTCTTGTACAAATGAAAATGCCAGAAGCATTCTCTCCTATAATAGTCTACAACAGACAACCATAGGAGAGATTAAGGATGTGACCTTGGTTTTATGTGCCCATCCTGAGATAAGGACAACCCTCAACATTCATGTGATTGATATGTCTGTAAGCAATTATACAATTATATTGGGGAGAGATTGGCAAGCCCTAACAGGTGGATACCTCTCTCTCGATGGGACACATTTATCCGTTCCTCGGAGTGGTAAGAATATTATAGTCCTTAGAGAGGGAATACTTTCACCCTACATAGAGAGTGTTCTGCAATCTAGCATAAACTATATCGAAGAAGGCCTAGGAGTGTATTCCTTCTTTGTTGAAGAAGATAATATTCCTTTGGAAAGAATTGATTTAGATGATGATTTATGGCATATTCACTTTGATGGTTCACACTCTAAAGAAGGTAATGAGGCTGGTATTATCTTGGTTTCCCCTGCAGGAAAATTTCATAATCTATCATACTGGTTGGAGTTTGCTTGTACAAACAATGTCGCTGTTTTCAAAGCTTTATTATTAGGCATTGAGAACGCCCTTAATCTTGGTTGCGGTCACCTTTCAGTTTTTAGAAATTATGAGCTTGTTGTGAAATTGATACATAATACATGTTATCCTAGCAACAAGCTAATGGAACGATACTCCCAAACTATTTGGGCACTTGTCTCGAATATTCTATATTTCAACATCACTCATGTTAAGAAGGAATCGAATTCAATGGCTGATCAATTAGTTGTCTTTGCAGCCTCTCCTAACCAACAACCCTTGCCTCATAGGCCCGATTGTGCCTTTCAATCTCTACATCATCCATACATCCCTGAAAATGAAGGATCTTGGAAGGACATCCCTAACGATGAGATCATTTATGTTGTCATTCAAAATGAACCTCTTAAGCCTAGGAGATTACATCCATAGAAAATGATGAGATTCTTGAGGGATTGAATCCTCTTGAGATTTTGTTTTCTTTGAGTGTTGTAGGAAACAAAGAAAAACAAAAAGAGGAGGAGTTATGGAAGAAGTTGATTGAAACTATCCTCTTGAACATTAGGACATATGAACCTTCAACGAATGTTAAAATAAATGTCCAATGTTCTAATAAAGAAGAGATGAGGTTCACTGGGCTACTCGGTGAACCCCAAAAGGTTTTTTCTTGGTTTTATGATGATCTTCATGGTTTTGATTCTGGTTTTGTTCAACATATTATGAAACTAGTTAGGCAAAAACAAGAACTTGTTAACTTTGCACTGGGATCACCCTTTCAAAGGGAATTGAGAGGTTTCTTAAGGGTTGGAATGTTTTTTTCAGCCCACCCTGAATGGGTCTCAATTTAGGAATTGACCTTGAGGACCACTGATAATATCAGAACTTGTATTAGTCTTCGAACTTTTAGGCAAGCGATTATGAGAAATTCCTTTCCGCCTCTCAATATGGAATTTTTTTTGCAATAGGTTGTAGAGTCATAGTTAAGACCCTTAATTGATAGTCTATTTGGTTACAAGAGAATCAAAGTAAAAGGGGAAAATGTTCAAAAAACCACTTTCACTACTAATTGCAATACCATGCCTTACAAATGTCAGCTTTTTAGCTTACTTGATATAGGTATTGCTTTTAAAAAACCTATGCACATGACTCTCAATGAATTGGTCAGTCTCCATCTCTATCTTGATGATATAATTGTGTGTGTCAAGGGGTTGATGATTACATCATATTTCCAAGTGATCGGTCCTTTCCAAATTTCTTTTGTCTTGGATACTAACTCTTATATCTTAAAAGATATACAAGAGCAATTGTTTCCCTACAGCGCTAACAACCCTCGCTTGAAATATTGCGAGGAACCAACATGAAAAGTTATAATGGTGTCTGGATTTTGTTGTATACTAGTAGCCTAGCTATGCTTTCAATTTTTGTGCTTCTTTTCTACACTTACAATACCTTGATTTCTTCCTTCTAAGTTAAGTTTTATTTCCTTGCAATTTCAATTGAGTCTTTTACTGCTGCTGTTTTAATTTCTGCATTATTACTTCTGTTGCGATTTTTGTCTTTATCATCTTTTAGTGTTTGGTCAAGATAGAATGTTGGATCAATTATGCCACAGTGACACTCCTATAAATCATTTTTAGTCGATAACAATCAAGCTTACACAGCTGTTATGATGTCTCCTCTGAAGGGCCCTTGAAATTGTTACATATTTCCATTGTTTTCTTACAACGAATTGGTTATTTCCCTCTTCTTCTTGCCATTTCTTCATCCATTGAGATCTTAAGAGAAAGTCTATAAGTTTCTCTCCTTGAAATTTAAGAGAATATTTCAGTTGAATGATTATGCATACAGTGGTAAAAACCCCTCATACTTAACACTTTTCATCAATTATTCCCAAATTCTCGGTCATCTTTGCATTAAATCCGCTCACTTCCCCTAGTTACACAATTATTCTGGTTATGTCTTCTAAAATTATTGTTCTTGGTCTGTGCAACCATGAGTTCTGACTTCTAAATCTGTTGGAAACAAATTTTTCTATGGATTTTCCAGTTTGTTGATGATTAAAATTGTCAACAAAGTTTTGCCTGCAAAGTGTTGCTAAAGCCTATTATTATAAAAACTAATAATACTAGTAGGTGGGACCCCCTTGAACTATTGAAGATCAGATATGTTCATTTTTTATCTTGTGATGATGTGTGACACGACTTAACATGGTTGATGAGATACTGTTGGTATTGGTTATGATTTGAGATTGTGAAGTGTTGATTCCTGATGTTACTACAGCCTATGATATTCATTAATATCATGGCTATCTGTTCTTATTGCACCTTCACAACAAGCATGTTAGTGAAATTACATGAAGGACAATTTTGAGAAAGGAAAAAATACTATAACAAATGTAAAGAAAAGGGATCTAACTCTACAATTATACTATACTACATGAGAACAATTAGAAAGAAATGGGAAATAATTGCAAAGGGGAAGAATGTAAAGCTATCCTATTCAATATACTACATGCATGAAAGACTTAACAATTATTCTTAAATCCTAGCTAACTAGTAAATGGTTATGAAATTGTGATTGAATTATATGTTTAATATGCATATGGTATATTTGGATAGATTGAATATTGGTGGCTCATTTGAGAAGGTAATGGGCATTAATGGTTATGCGATTTTGTTTGAGTTATATAATAAGGAATTGGATATATGATGTGAAGAGTGCATTTGGCAAGTAATATGTGCAGATTCCAACGCAGAGTTAAATTAATGGTGTTAATTAAGAGTTGGTTGGCATGTATTAGTGAGTAAATGAATTGTGGGTGGAGGCAACGTGCATTTACTGCACATCACCTTTACCCCTCCCATTAGTTTCCACCCTAGTCGGGATATTGTTCGATCTTGCTGCTGTGGTTATGCTCTGAATTCTTAGCAGAGAGGAACCGCTCGGCCAGCTTGCGTTTTAAGGAATTCTATTACAGGTATGTTCGTTTTGTGGCCATTCATGACTTTTCTCTAGTTATGAAATGATTAATGGCTCAGGTGTATTGGTTTGGGTTTTCCTAATTATTGCAACTGGTAAATTTGTGTTCTTGAAATGAATGGTTCTTCCTGCGATGATATTGAATTCATAGAAGTTATTGGTCATCCTAGGTGCAGGTAACTCTTTGTTATCCTTGTTGTTTTAGTTGGAAGGTTTTTGTTGGTCTTGGGTGGATAGCTATCTTCACACTTTTGTCACTAAATCCAGTCTTTGGATTTTATGGGTTTAATGGTTGAAGGCATTCTGTGTCACTGTGTTTTGTCCACTTGGGCATTGATTGATTGCACCACTAGGGGTCACGAAATGAGGTTCATTTTCTTCCTAATCCATGTCTTCATCTATGTGTTGTTATTGTTCACTCGAAGAACACAAGGGTTATACCTTGCGTATGTTAAATAACATTGTCATGCCGGATTAAAGCTTCACCTTTTGTTGTGGCCCCCTTTCATGGATTTGTTACTTGTCCACGAATGAGTCTCTTTGTGTATATACCATTAGCCTCGGGTTTTCGCCATTATAAGAGTGGCTCTGATCTCCCTAGATGTCAAGGGCCAATGTGCCTACTTTGTACATGACTCATGATTAATATAAAATACATCACTGTGCGCAGACCGACCACAATAAAAGAGATGGGGGACTGAACTTCATTGGTTAGGGAAAGGGAGGGACAAAAGTCAAGGGAATATTATATTAATATTTCCTAAAACATAAAGTATGAATAATTAGTTTATCCTAAGTTCTAAAGTTGGGGACAAGTGGACAAAAGTAACTTCCGATATGACAAGTTTCAATTTGGGGACATGCATTCATATCATGGGGAAACTTAGCTCAGGGGGGGGGGGATTTTTTCTCACAGATACCTTACGAACGGGGGAAGGCGGACCATCAGGCTGACCATCACTTTTGACAAAGAGTTCATAGTGATTCTAAAACACACTCAGTTATCCAGTCAATGACTCCATGACCATTTCATTCATACATTCTGTTATCCTTGAGACAACCATTTCACCTTTCTGAATCTTATTTCCCCATCCTTTTTGGTTGGTGTACCTGGTTAGCTTGGAGCAGGATTGAAGAAGCGGGTTGTCAATCCCGTGAGCAGTTCTCTAAGTGAGAGAATTGTTGGGGATTGATTTCCATAGGTGCTAAATTGCAACTAAAACTCTCTGAGACTTCCAGTCTGGCCTGTTGCTGAAGCCCTGGAAGGGAAGTGGGGTAGTTGAGGGACTATTGAGCAGAGAAGGGGCACACTTCCTTGGGTGGGACAGGCATGTGGGGAATGAGAGGTTGTAGATTGTTAGTTGAGTGGGCACCTGAGACAAAGTCTTTCCTGTTGTCCATGAGCCTTATCCTAGATAGGAATCCCTTTACCCTGGGTGGAGTTTAGTCCCATCTCGGGGGTGATTCATTGTTGAGAGTGATGAACAATTTAGTCTATGGTTGGGAGGTTCGTGGACGGTCTATAAGAAGTTGGTGATAGTATTTCTAAGATAAGTACCAATTGTATGATATTTGGATATGTTGTTTTTTTATTTACATGCCTATGTTACGATTTTATCACATATGTGACTATGATTGCTTGTGTGCTTATGGGTAATTTCCTATAAATGATGCATATCGGTAATTACTATTATTTTAATATAAAAGTCATATGTTATATAAAGTAATTGTTTGTTTATATTTAGATGTAAAAATTCTGTGAGCGTGTTGTATGTATATGTTTTAGTTGCATGCAGTCTAAAGAGTAAATTTAGGTGGCATTGCTTAGTTGACTATTGGGTATGCTATTGTATGTTATGCAGTATGGGAATGAAAGTGTTCCCTAGAGTAGCAGGGCCCAACCTGATGGCTGGGAATGTTACCGATTGGCGTCGGAGCATGAGTGGTTTCTCTAGAGTGGTGTACCTCGGCCTCAGGTTGGTCAGGGGGGATCGTTACAGTATGGTATTAGAGCCTCAGTTCAACACTAAGCTTGGATGGGCCAGAAGGGTGCAATTGAAGTGAATATTCATAGAAAAGTAACTTTGAAGTGACCAGAATTAGAGTCATAGAGTGTCCTTGGAAAAGGTTGGTGTAATGGCACGCGTGGTAAATTTGGCACCGTGCGGGAAACCGTGGCGTGCCAGTGTGCGCAGTAAATTGTGGCACTGTGCGGAAGATTATTATGTGTATATGCATGCGCTAAAATTAGCCTTACGTGGTAAGCACACACATAGTAAGGTGCACATGGGGTGCGTAAGTATTTCTTAACGCAGAGGAGTTTTTTTGGTATGTGCATAAGTATGAGTATAATTTGTTTCGCGATGGTGTATTCAGTAGTGTGCGTAGATATTTGAGTGTGAAGGAATATGTTAAACTTGACATGGTGCATGAATAGGACGAAAATGCATGTAGAATATCGGTGCGCAGTATCGAAACTTTGCGCAGTGGATATTGGCGCACAATGCTAGAGTAGTGCGCGTAAGTAGTTGGTATGACGAAGAAGAAATGCACAGTAGATTTAGGTGCACGGAGAAGCGTTTACCTTGTAATATTTCTATGCACGATAATATAAATGAACAGGTCAAGTTAATGCACGTGAAGTTGCTTGGAAGGTGAGGATTCTGAGTTTAAATTGCATAATAATAAAATAAAAATAAACACATAACCGTATTGAAGCATTAATTAAAAGAATTCCGAATTTTAATTTCTTCTGATTTAGAAAGATGAAAATAAAATATAAGATTACAAGAAAAAAACTTATTATAAAAGAAAACATGAGTCATAACATCACCAAATAGAAATTGTAATAAAATAGTCTAAAATCCATTTCTGTATTTATATAATCATATTAATCACAAAATTACAAAAGGGTGATGACAACAATTAGCCTGTTGTAAAAAGGGTCGTTGAAGAACAATCCTATCATCTCTTGTACTCTTTACCTCCACTACCGGCTATTCAAAATTCATTGAGACATGCTTATATTAGTTGAAGACTTACTTTAGCTTAGCGATCTCCACCTTTAAAGAAGAGTCTAACAAGACCGGTTGATTTTCTCCAACACTTTTGGTCGCTTCAACCGTAGATTGCTCCTTCTTATGCCGCTTACTCCTTTTCTTCTTAGCGGCTAGCCTGTTGATGACTAAATCCTTTATAGTGGGATTCAACCTGACTTCCAATCATGATTCTATAATCAGCTCTGTGTGGAACTTAGTTGCTAGAAGGTGCGCAAGGACCCTTTCCTCCTTATTCGCAGGAAAGCCTAGATTTTAGCTAGAGTAACCAGCCTCACTTGACTTAGCTTTGTCCATGTATCTTAGGTTGGGGATACCGAAATGTGTCTTTACAGAGAGTAGGAAATCGAGCAGCTTGAATATTACTACGGTTATGGATACACAGATATCTTCATACTTGGGGAGTGGTAATTATAGAACTCCATTTATGAAGCGCAAACAGATTACGTACAAAGAGGGGTGGGTTTCCATGCTCGACCAATCCATTTCAAATGATTAGATTTTGAGTTCATTACATGGTGGCATTCAGTTGACATCAAATGGCTGTGAAGTACCGAATGAATGAAGCAAGGTGATATGACTAGCCGTCGCCCACTCCATGAGTGGTGGATTTGACATGTTGAGACATGTAATATCACGTCTTGGCGAAAGTGGTTTCAACAAAACCACCTTCTTGTGCAAGTGTATATTGGAAGGCATTGCGCGTCAGCGTTCTCGAGACTTGGGTCTTATCTAGAATTGTCGTGGTGATAACACCAGGAAACTGGGAGTGATAATGTTGATGTGTATGTTGAATCGAAATGGTGCATATTCTCATGAATTGTTTATTTGTTAGTTTGATTAGTTTCGATGGTTGCACATTTTGTAGAATTAACAACAACTCAGTCAGGTCAGACTAGTGCAGAGTCCATAGTAATGGAAGAGGCACAAGGGAATTATAGTCATCCAGAGAAGAGCAGAGGGATGGATGTCCATTTGGGCATGGAAGGAACGAACTCCAACAGATATGGAGAAGAAAGGAATGAATATATGAATATGGATGAGACCATTAAGAATTTGCAGAAGGATGTCCAAAGCCATAAAGCTGATAATGAAAGGCTTATGAAATCCAAAGAGAAGCAGGATGACTTCAACATGAAGCTATTGGAAGGTTTGAACATAATAGAGAAGAAATTGGTTAAGGAGAGTGACTCAAGTAGATCTAAGAGTCACAAATCTTCAAAGGAGAAGGGAGAAGTAAAAAGTGCTAGTAGACATCACCATGATCCCCATAGGCATTCCCATAAGAGATCAAGAAACAACTCAATTCTATCCCCTGTCAAAAGGTATAAGAGGTGTAGGGTGGATGAGCTATAAGGAGAAATGAACAAAATCAAACCTCCTACATTTGATGGTGAGAACAAGAAGGATGAAGATGTTGAAACATGGTTGCTAGGCATGAGGAAGTATTTTCAATTGCATAATTATTCTTCTCATGCTAAAGGTAGAATCACTATCTATCAACTCAAAGGAAAGGCCTCCATGTGGTGGGATCAACTTGTGCAAGTACAACCCATTGTAGAGAAAAGTGTTACTTGGAGAGAATTCAAGAAGTATTTTGAGAAGAACTACTTGACCAAGAGATACTATGACAAGAAAATGAAAGAGTTCTTTGAACTCAAGCTTGGAAGTACGACCATAGATGAATATGAGAGAAGGTTTCTGGAACTATTGAAGTATGTTTCTTTCATTAAGGATGAGACAGTCAAGATTCAACGGTACTTAAGTGGATTTCCATCGTTCATCAGTGAAAAAATACAATATGATGATCCCAAGACATTAGAAGAGACCATAAGAAGAGCTAAATGCTTATATGACCAGTTGAAAGCAAGATTAGCTTTCCAAAAGGCTTGGGAAGACAATAAGAAATTCAAGATGGATCAGAGGAAGAAGAGAGCTAAGCCACCATTCTTCATAAATAATCCACAATGGCAGCAAACACATAAGGAAACCAGAGTGATTGGCATAGGGAGTCAAGGTCCAAGATAACCACCTATGCAATGTTGGGGTTGTAAAGGAGACCATAGGTTTAAAGATTTTCCTCACAGAGGCGAAACAAGTAGGGCTATTCACAATATACAGTGAGCTGAGACAGTAGAGGACATGGGAAGAAATGTGCCAAGGATTTATGAAGCCCTAGACAACAAGCAAGAAGAGTCTCAGTCCCACATGATTGAAGTGGAAGGTATGATCAACAACCAAACCCTTGCTATTTTAATTGATTCAGGAGCTAGCCATAGTTATATAGACCCTAAGATGGTGGAAAGTTTGCAATTACCAAGAAGCAAGAATGGGAAATTCTGGTTGGTGCAATTGGATACAGGAGCCAGAAGAAAAGTTAATGAGATGGTTAAGGCATGCCTCGTAGACATGAATGGACCAAATACTAGGGCATATTTGAACATCTTACCCTTAGGTTCCTATGACTGTTTAATTGGGATGGATTGGTTGGACCCACATCATGATCTATTGGAATTTCATAACAAAGCATTCACTTGGTTGGATGAAGAAGGGAACCAAAGGAAAGTGTAGGGAATTCCCAGGGTAGTAGCCGTTAGATAAATTTTAGCATTGCAGCTGAAGAAATGTTATAGAAGAGGATGTCAAATATTTGCAGCTCATATGGAGGAGACACCTGAAGACAAGGTGCCAAATTTGGAGGATTATGAAATCCTGAAAGATTTTGAAGATGTATTCAAGGAAGTGCTAGGACTACCCCCAAGGAGAGACATTAATTTCTCTATAGATTTGATGCCTGGAGAAGCACCAGTATCAAAGACTCCTTACAGAATGAGTACACCAGAATTGAAGGAGTTGCAAACGCAGCTTGAAGAACTGCTGAAAAAGGGGTATATACACCCAAGTGTATCACCTTGGGGTGCCCCAGTCTTGTTTGTGAAAAAGAAAGATGGAACATTAAAATTGTGCATTGACTTCAGACAATTGAATAAAGTGACTGTTAAGAACAAATATCCTCTACCAAGGATTGATGACCTCTTTGATCAATTGAAGGATGCAAGGATATTTTCAAAGATAGATCTCAGATCAAGATACCATCAGGTAAGAATTAAAGAAGAAGATATTAGCAAGACCTCCTTCAGGACGAGGTATGGTCATTATGAGTTCATAGTGGTACCATTTAGATTGTCAAATGCACCAGTTGTTTTCATGTGCTTAATGAATGGTGTTTCCAAGAGTATTTGGACAAGTTTGTCATCGTCTTTTTGGATGAAATTCTTATATATTCCAAGTTAGAGGAAGAGAATGAACATCATTTGAGGATGGTTTTGCAAGTATTAAGGGAACATCAGTTGTATTCCAAATTGAGCAAGTGCTCATTTTATCCGAAAAAAATTCATTATTTGGGGCATATCATCTCAAAAGATGGGATACCAGTGGACCCTAAGAAGGTAGAAGCTATTAGAGAATGGTAAACACCAAAAAATGTGACAGAGGTAAGATATTTCATGGGCCTTGCAGGTTACTATAGGAGATTCATTGGCGGATTCTCAAAGATAGCACACCCAATCACTTCCTTGCAAAGAAAGGGTATGAAGTTTCAGTGGACGTCAGACTGTGAAAGGAGTTTACAACATTTGAAACAATTATTGACAAGTGCTCCAATACTAAGGATTGCAGACCCAAATGAAGATTTCATTGTATGCACAGATGCATGTAATGAAGGACTGGGTGGATTCCTCAGTCAAAATGGATTCGTGATATGTTATGAATCAAGTAAGTTGAAAGAGCATGAAAGAAACTATGCCACTCATGATTTGGATTTGGCAGCCATAGTACATGCCCTGAGGAAATGGAGACACTACCTCATGGGAAAGAGGTTTGAGATAAGAACAGACCACAATGGCCTGCAATATTTATTTGATCAGCCAAATCTAAATGCTAGACAAAGCAAATGGTTATAATTTCTAAGCGAATATAACTTTGATATAAATCATATCAAAGGGAAAGAAAATAAATTGGCTGATGCACTCAACAGGAGGGTGCATGAACTACATGCTACATCCATTAGCATGTATCAGACTGATGTCAAAAGCAAAATTCTAGAGGCTGCAAATACAGATCTGCAGTACAGAGAAGTGGTAACAATGCTACAATAGGGTAAGATACTTCGGAAGATGGATATTTATAAGTTGGGAGTAGATGGAATACTATTGCACAAGAAAAAAATATTGTACCAAATGTCCAAGACTTGAAACGTATAATTTTGCATGAGATGCATAATGCTCCTTATGCAGGGCACCCTGGATATCAAAAAACCATAGCAGCAATCAAGAGCCAATACTTTTGGCTAGGTATGAAGAGAGAAATTGCGGAATACATAGCTAGGTGTATGGAATGCCAGAAAATTAAACCAGAGCATAGGCACCTAGCAGGATTGCTGCAACCTTTGCCCATTCTTGAATGGAAGTGGGAAGTGGTGACAATGGATCTTATTACGAGATTGCCCAGAACAGGAAAGCTACATGATTCGATTATGGTAGTGGTGGACAAGATTACAAAAGCTTCCCATTTTATTCCACTAAAAACTACTCATAAAGCAGCAGATGTTGTTGATATTTTCATGAAGGAAGTGGCACGATTGCACAAAATTCCTAAAACGATTGTGTCTAACAGAGACTCGAAATTCACCTTGAATTTTTGGAAAGGATTGTTCAAGGGATTCAGAATAAATTTGAACTTTAGTACAACTTATCATCCCGACTCTGATGGACAGACAGAAAGAGTGAACAGGGTGATAGAAGATATGTTGAGAATGTATGTGATGGACAAACCTTCGAAATGGGAAGACTACCTACACTTGGTAGAATTCGCTTACAATAATGGGTATCAGGCATCAGTGAAGATGAGCCCATTTGAAGCACTTTACGACAGAAGGTGCAATACTCCAGTAAGCTGGGATAACCTAGCTAATAGAATAGTAGTCGGGCCAAAATTGCTCAAGGAGATGGAGGACCAAATGTTAAAAATTAAGAAGAATTTGAAAGTTGCCCAAGATAGACAGAAAAGTTATGCTGATAAAAACAAAATCCATAGAGAATTCAAAGTGGGTGATCATGTTTTCCTAAAAGTGAAATATAATAGGAGCTCCCTGAAGCTGGGAAGCTGCGCCAAGTTAGCAGCCAGATTTTGTGGACCATTTGAAATCCTAGAGAGGATTGGTCCAGTTGCTTATATGATTGTATTGCCTGTATCTATGTTTGTTCATAATGTATTCCATGTATCATTGCTAAAGAAATATATACATGATGCTAATCATGTTATTGATTGGAATGTTATTCAGGTGGAGCAAGAAGGCGCTTTCCAAGTGCATCCGGTGTGCATCCTGGATAGAAATATCAAACAACTCCAGAATCGAGCCATAGGGCTTGTAAAGGTCCAATGGACCTGGTACAGACCTGAAGACACTACTTGGGAGAATGAGGATGCAATGCGGTCAGAATACCCGCATATTTTTGAAGAATTTTGAGAATTTTGTTGTATATGGGTACATGATGCACTAAGGACATTGCATAAATAAGGGGAGGGGATTGTAATATCCCTCAACCGAACCCAAATGTAAATATAATCCAAGTATATTTAAGATAGTGAGTTGTTTAGACATCATTTTTGTAATACACCTTTCATGGCATGGTGCATGCATATACTGCGCAGTAAAGGGATGTAATGTGCACATTTCTGAAAACCGTGCACAATAACTAAGGTGCGCGCAACCTTAAAGACAAAGGATACAACGCGGAGTAACTAAGTGTGTGTTATAACCCTAAATTGCACCACACATGCTTACCTGGCATCAGGACAACTCATATCCCTTCTTTGCCAAAAAACTACTGAACAACTCTTCTAAAAACTCCATTTTTAAAAAGTAAACGCTAGCATGCTTACCCTCGCATCGTGACAACTCATATCCCTTTCTTGCCAAAACTACCAACAACTCTTCTAAAACTCCATTTTTAAAAGTAAACGCTAGTAGGCCCACCATGTTCATGTTTATCCAAAAGAAAATTCTAGTAGGCCCAATTATAGCCCGCGATGTGAACGCTTGAAGTGTGCCCACTACAACCCGCTGCCCTAACAAAACACACAAAATAGGAAATGGGACAAAAGCTATGGGTCGTGGCTTAACCTGAACTCCCAAACATGCATGGTCGAGTTCGTCCAAAAACCCTAGCTCTTTCTAGCCTATAAAAGAAGGGGTAGGGTACTATTTGAAAGAGGGAAAAAATTATAGCTAAGAAACTCTGCCCAATTTTCAAATCCATTTGTCCCAACCCCTTCTATCCTTTCCTCAAGCTTAAGGATAATTAAAGCAAAGCAGCTTGGAGGACAAAGAAGAGGAGGGAGCCCGTGGATCAGACTTCAACAAGGAGCTGCGGTCGGTCTCGAATGTTATTGTAAGTTGATTCATCTGAGATTAATAAAAGAATACTTTTCCGGTCCCAATGCATGAGTTGTTTATGATTTGTGCAATTTATGCTTAATGTCTAACCCTCAAATAGAAAAATAGTAATACTATGTAGAAGTGTTTTGTCTTGATTGCGTTAACTTTTAAGGAGTAGCAGGCCATTAAGTGCTGCAAAGTTTAACGGAGGATCTACACCCAAACACGAAAAGGTTAGTAGTTCCTTTCCATGCATGTCTTGGAAAGAGGGGTTTAAGTTTGGGGTGGTAGGTTAGAAGGTCATTTCTTAAAGCACCGTAATCAGATGTAAAGTTTATCCCTAGCTTGCTAGTCCAGAGGGTATTATTTCCCCAACAACAGAACCATGACCTAATCGGGAGATATACCTTTAGGGTTTCCGGGTTTGGTTGAGTCTTTGGGTAGTTTAAGAGATTAGATTTCTATTTCTTTGCTTGTTGTTTTTCAAGGTCTCGAGCCAGTTGTGGAGCCCTGGTTCCTCATAACGCCTTCCCCGACCGATTGCTTGATCTAAAATTTCCGCGGGACACACGAGGTATCCTCATGGACTCCGTGATATTTGCATCATGGTGCCCGCTTCTAACCTTCTACCAAGGCTTGGAACGCTTTCTTGTAGTGGTTTGATAACGCAGTTGAGAGGTAGTCCCTCCTCTTCTCCTGTCAATTTCAAATTCTCGTGGGCTTTCTGATCCTCCGAGTCTTGTCGGGTTCACTGGCCATTTCATTTTTATTGCATTTTGTTATTTTGCAATTATTTTTCTTTTGTGTTGGAAGAAGAATCCAAGCCTTCAAGAGACCCCGGTTGTCAATACCAGTGGCCTTTCTCAAAATCAAGGTTCGTGGTTTGTATTTTGTCCTAGGAGTCTATACATACATGGCCTGTAGTGCACCACGGGCACCAAGCTACAATGTTGTGGTCAGCACGCTATTGAATGTATTCCGCTTCGATGAAGGGCTTGACAGTTGATTTTCAAACCGTGAGTGGGCAATCATCCCCGTAGGAGAAGTGTTCCTCTTATGGGTTTGAGTCTAGGATTGCACACCGGGTGAGGGTTAGCCCCTTACCCCTTAGCTTGCGTTTTTCTTACTTGATGTTTTGATAGAAAAGACAAAAAAGAAAAATTTGTTTCTATGGTTTTTAGACAAGTGTAAGAATCGGTGCTTTCTTGATTGCCATTGTGTGTCTTTGCTATGTTTCTATGAATGTTTCGGGGTTTAATTCCATTTTCTTTGTTTTGTGCTTGTTGACATTTTTCCCTTGTTGCTTCATTTAAGACTGAATAAAAAAAATATATATATATATATATATATATATATATATATATATCTTTTCATTTTTTTCTTGCCTTGAAGATTCGTGCCGTTTAATCAATAGCTAGAAGGTGCTGCATTTATTTCGTAAGTTTTTGCAAGGCATTTAGAGCATAAGTAGCTCAGATTCGAAATAAGTCTTGCGTTTCTTGCTGCATGAAATCTTAGAAAGAAAGAAAAGAAGTCCTCTTTGCTAAAAAGTTGTTGGTGTTGCATTTTGCAAAATTTTGTTTCCAAGCATTTCTTATTCATTTTTCTTTGAGTCTCTTACACAATTCATCAATTTCACCTTCATACCTTGTGATGTAAAATCCCATAAAAGCAAATGCTAATTAAAATCTATTAATTTTTGTTTGTAGTGTCTATATACTAGCTCGTGGACTAGGGCCTTGAATAGGTTGGAGAGTAAATCCTCCAAGGCCACCCAAAACCAAAGACCGTGGATAGGGAGTGTAGAAGTCCGGGCTTTGTGGGAAAGTTATCCTAGGGATCCAACATTGTGGATAAACACGGTGGCTCATGAAAGGTAGTGGAGATAACCTCCAAAGCTGGACCAATTGTAATGGAGAACACATATAGGGATTTGTTAAGGGATTTCGCTGCTTGTACTTGCCACGAGGGTTTGCCATGGGTCTCAACTGCTCAGGTTCTCAGCCTTCTCCGCACTATTTTCTCTCGACACTTTGGATGGTTTCGGGTTTGATACCCTGCTCATTGTGGTCTACCCGGACTATCATCGACAAACTACCGGGGACCGCTCGCGTGCTGGAAAACTAATTGCTAATATTTTCTAGGACATACACAGGTGACTGCTGGGTATACCACTTAATTTGTGACGTATTATCGCCACGCTTTAGCATGCCTGAAGGATGCTTCCTCTTTTGAGTTTCACTTGCACCGGTAAGTTGCTCTAGCGTTGGTTGTTGTAACTGTTCTTCAAAAATAGTTAGTGATTGCTTGTCTTATCTTTAGGGGCTTCTTTTTAGTGTGTTATCAAGGAACCGTAGAAATGTCTTAGCATGTCGCGGGAACTTTCTCACACAAAGTTGGAGGATCTTAAATCTGCCCGCCACGGGGCTTCGGGCCTAATACCGTTATATTGGATGCCAATTGGCCACACCTTTGAGGCGAAGCGGGGACCAACAAGGGTCTTTCAAGAAATCAAGCTAAAAACCATTGTGCCCGAACACCTCCCTGAGGAATCAACCACCAATATTGACTCAGTTGAAACCCCAACCAATCGATACTTGGTCATCGATCTTTGTACCCATTCAGTTTTATGAACTGCTGCCGCCTCACATTATGGAACCAAACGTTCTCCGAATTCTTCCATTCCCACCACCGTTGCTACCACTGTGAGAAGCATCTCTATTCCTGTCTTTGTCGATGGTCCGTGCCACCATGGTCTCACAGAATTCACGCCGCATTGGACCAACCCCATCTATCGCGTGGCCACACCTCCCTTTACACCTAGTGTGACCGGCCCTCCATTCTCATACAATATACCTAGCTCAGGTACAATCCCTATACTATCCTACTCCACTTTTGCCACTTTGTCTGGGGAGCTCCACCGCTTCCCCTCCAAGTAAGGTCAACTTGGGGAATTCCCCGTCCATTATAACTTCCTTATCGTTAACTCCCAAAATAGCACCACTATTTTATTATACGGTGGATAGAATGGCTATTCATAGTTTCCTCAATTCATTGTTGAGTCTCTTTAGCTGCAAAATTTTAGATTTTTGGTTTGAATTAAAAATAATTTGGATTGTGCTCCTTTCAAATTGTCAATTTCTACTTTGGTAATGTCAACTTGTTTTCAAAGGTTCATTGTGCTATCAGGAAGTGCCCACTTTCAACAAATTAAGGAGATCGCTTCACCGGGCCATACCAAGGAAAGTGTCAAATCTTAAAAGGTTCTGAAAATCGGGCTTCTTCTAGTGTATGCCACCGCTGCATACATAAGCCAAATAAGGAGGGTCTTCTATTAAAGTATTACCGTGGAAAGTGCATACTTTCCCGGCAGCTCTACCGTGGGCTTAGTAAAGAGGCAATGAGGAGAAATCAAGATTAATAATGTACTTCTAATGAGGCTGTACTCCCTGGTTGGTAACACAAATCAAACCTTTGTTTCCATATCACACTCCAATAAAGGATCGCTTAGGATTTTTGAATTACAAATGGAAAAAATGACACTTAAACTTACAGAGAACTTTTCGATCCCTTCCTAAGCTCCAAATTAATATCTGACAACAATTTACTGGAACCATTTGCATTCCTGCATGTCTATCGACTATTCATATGTGAAAATGGATTTTTTATGACCGGTAATTCAATTTTTGAAAATCTGTCCGCTTTCAACAGTGCAGAAGGCAGAATTTTGGCTAGTTTGCTGTGGAAAGTGGCGAGTTTCTGCAGCTAAGGAGCGTTTTTCATAGGCTATGTGCTGTTGAAAGCCTGTAACAGCCAGAATATCATGATTTTCGCCTTTATCCTCGGAAATTTTGAATCAAAAGTAAAATGAACCTTTTGATTAGATGTGTGGTGGATTATTCCATCAAAATCCAAAGGCTATTTTGGGAAAGACAAGTCAAAGAGGAGTCTTGGTCAAGTTTTGGTCATTTTCGAAGGCGTATTATTAGGAATGAATACAACAACTCATCAAATTCGAATTTGTAATCTATGGAGGAGCCTTGGAAGGCTAGTCATCACTTCACCAACTATTCAAACATATATTGGACCAGCACATAAAGATCACCCTCATTTTGAGGAATTATCTCTACATTTGTGTAAATTAGTTTTCTTTACTATTTTTAGCAAAACAGATCCATATTTTTAGGATCTCAAACCTGATTGCAAGAGGCTATAAAGCCACATTCTGGAAGACCAAGAAAATGGTTGAGTTTTGGGGATTGCTGCATCATATGCAATAAAAGCCCATTGATGCTAATTCTAAATCACAGCTTTCTTTCTCTTTTGATATCAGTTTTCCATCTTCTTTCTGTACTTTTATCTGTGTTGTCTAGCCTTGAATGACTGCTATCTCATTGTTTGGTTCATAGCTTGATAAATAGTTTTTTCATTGCTTATTAGACCCTACATTGTGTAGTAGTTTATGAGCAATTTTGTTCTTCGCCCACTTAAGCTTATTTACTGATTATCAATCCATGAGAGCAATAGTTCATTTTTTTATCATCTTGACTGCCCACCATAGTTTGAATTGAGCTATCCCAATCGCATCAATCTACACAAAAGACAAAAAACATTTTTACTTGAAATTACCAAGCACCTCCTCGGGTCTACAACCACAGGGTTTCTTGGAGTGATAACAAAATGAGCCAAGCACGGGAGAGGAGATGAAGCTCAGCTTCCTTTGGAGACGACATTACAGCTTCAACTTTTGATGATAGACAAAGGTTGAGCACAATCAGGTTGTAATCATCTATCCGTCAGCTTAATTCCATGAAGGATCTAACTCAAGCATGACTCCATTGTTCAATCTACAGGACCTTAATTAGGATGACATGAACGTAATCTCAGCCAAGAGGTATGTCAGGATTCTTTCGGGCATTGGTCGGTTTTCCACATCTAGTGCCAACTATAAGTGAATGGGGTGATTATCTTCCTAGATTTAGAGGAAGTGAGTATGATCATCCCGGTGAGCACTTACTCAATTTTCATGAATGCTGCTTGAACATGGCTTTGTTCACGTAGATGTCTTGATCAAGCTGTTCGAATTTTCTTTAGAAGGAAATGCTCGAATGGTGTCAATCCCTTCCTCATAAGTAGTATTCATTCTCTCAAGGATTTCCATGTGGCTTTCAACTCATATTACGAGAAGATTTATCAGCTGATCTTCTTTTCGGAGGTTATTGCTGAAGATGAGATTGTTCCCTCTGAAGAGTTTGAAGATGTTGAGGGCAGCCCATATCTTCCAGATTTGCAATTTAAGGAAGACAGTTCACAACTTTAATGTCTGCTGATAGAAGAAAGCTTTCAAGGTAATATTTATGATTATACCAATGATTGCAAAGTTGCATTATACCTTGTATCTGATGCATTTGATATCTCCGATTTGAAAGAAGAATTAGTTGTAAAAGAAGATTTATCTTCTTTCAAAGGTTTCCATGATGTATTTTCACTTAAGATTAAAGAAGAAGATCAGCAGATTGCTCATTTTTCTAAACAAGACCAAGGAGTTTTGAGCTCACCCATCTTTGATGAATAATTTCTATAAAAGAGTAGATCCCTTTGTTGATTTGATGAACAATCAACCAATATATAACAACTATGAATTAAATTTTGGTGACTATTTGAAGAAGTGTCAAAATCATACGACACAGCTTATTTCTTCATCTGATGAAGAACAGTATTGTGTGGAAAATAGCTATCCCAGGTTTGCAGAAGATATTGAACAGTAGTTTCCACAAATTAGTAAACCTGCATGCACTGTGTTTGAACCCGGATCTGCAGATAACAACAAATCATCTATGATCAACGTTGAAGTTAGTTTGCAGCTATGTTAACATTTATAGGTAGTTGTAGGTGGCATCCATGATCAACATGAGGATATGTAGAGACTTTTGGATCTTCAATTAAAACAGCAGGAAGAGGTATTTGTTTTTAGTCTTATAGATCCATTTGCTCCTTATCTAGAATCCTTGAGCAGCTTAGATGTCAGAGCACCTTGTCAAAAGAAGGTCGGCCGCTCTTTTCCTTTGAATTTTATATCAACATTCTTTGGTTTCCTACATTCTTCGTTTCCGGATCAAAAAAACCAACTAGTCACTTTGTACGCTGGCTTCAATTGGAAATCTAATTACACTTGATACAATGACATACGCTTAGTTAGTGTAGGGTAGGTAGAGCAATAATCTTGCCATGCAAACAGTTAGATATTTTCAGTTTTGATCTCATAAATAAGCAAAATAAGGTTGCTTGTGCCTTAGAGAACCTAGCAATCACTTAATCATTTGATGCTGCAATTATTGAGGTGGGTATTTAAGCAGACCTGAAAGCCATCTTAAAACTGGATCGTGAACATGATGAATTCAGCAAGGTGGAATTAGAGCATCCTTCGGGGCTTGATTTCATTGTGTTGGTTGGGATGCAATACCTGGTTTGCCATCTCCTCTGGAGATTTGCCGAAAAAGAGTTGAGCTCAGAGACAAGTGTGTTTCAAGAGCCATCTTTTCCAGCTTTGGATGAAGAATTGACACCGCTTGAGGTCAGTAGAAAGGAGAATAAGGATAGTACTGCAAATTCTGGAATATTTAGGAAAGGTGATTCTCATCAACTCAAAGAAGTTGCACATGATATGGAGCTACCTTCCAAATCTAGTGGCAGTTGCAGATAAGCAATGGCTATGCATGAACAATTACCCTCTTTTGCTACTGGATTTAAAGATGATGCTTCCAGTTCATCCGGTGATTTGTACAATGCATACAAGGCACTAGAAGAAAAGCAGAAAGATGTTAGTTTTCCAGATGCATCTACTGTAGTTGTTTCCGTTGTTAATGAAAAAAGCCTTTGCCAATGACTTTGAGAAGGAAAGTCAGAAAGAATTTGATGACTGGGGAGATGTAGCTGAATTTCCTACCAAAAACAAAGTGAAAGAAGAATGTGCATGGAGCACCAATGAACCCATTTATGCCCAATTCTATTCCCGGTTTTCCTTTGACACAAATGCATGTCCTCCGGGTGACTTTCCAAGGAATAATTTTGATGCTGATAGGTGGAAACGAGCTCCTGCTTCCTCCCAGAATGGCTTGTTTCCTTCTCCTCGTAATAATTTTCCTGTAATGCACAAAACAGAGAACAAGTATGAAGTTGGTAAAGTTTCCGATGATGAACAGTTGAAACAAAGACAAATTAAAGCAATGTTTGGTGGATTGTTTCTATGGGACTGAGTATGGACCGAGAGCTAGCAGTCAGACTAGGGCTGAAATTGGGAAGTTGATTTTTAGCTTGAAGCTCAGAATCCCATTCCAAACCACCATCTCTCGTTGCCCGTTCGTCTCCTGCCGTTCCGCGTTTCAAATATTCATGCATGCCCATAATAGGTCCGCCACGCCCGCCTAATAGTACCTTTTGAAGTTCGTAGTCCCAAGTGAATAGAGGTAAAGTTTGAGGAAGGGATAATTCCTCCACCGGAGATTACAAGCACCAGCCCTCCAACGCATACAATTCTCCTTTCTGGACAACAAACCCCGATGCCCCAAAGCATGGAATAACGATCTTTCAGCCATCGGCTCAAGAGGTCCCATCCTTAGAGGATTATCACCGGTGGTGAAGATTGCAATGTACTTTGATAGGGAAACGTGGGGTCAAGAAAGTGGTTCGCTAGGGGAGCTAAAAGCAAAGACCCCATTGATCGTGGCGCGCTTCAACCAGTTATCCATGAGCTGGAGTCCCTAAACCCCTCCGAACAAGAAGGTGAGTAGTTGTTGGCATTGAAGGCAATTTATGAAGATGACGTGTTTGTCAATGAAGGAGAAGATTTGCCCAAGAATTATGCGGATTGGCAACCTGTAAGGATTCCAAAAATTGCGCAGGAGAAATCTCTGTGTTTATTTGCATCATTTGACAAATTGAAAGCATCGGGCCGCATGGGAGAGAAAACACAGGTGTCAAATCGTTTTTCTGCAGATCGCCCAACAAACATGGCGTAAATATCGCTGTATGGATTCTGGTAATACACGTAGTGTATGAGGTGTTGATGATTCAGTTATTGGCTTTGGCACAGCCCGTATGGAGAACTTCGATTTGGTCCGTCAGGTCCAAAGTCATTGGCAAATCTGAAGAAGATTGATATTCTTGAAGGAATGCATGCTATCATTGTTGCTTGTGGTATTGGACACTCCCTCATAGTGGTTGACCAAACAAAAATTAAAGGGGATCCCAGAAGAGTTTACGGAAGGATGGCAAACGGAGTCCCATAGAAGTCAAGGGTTGAGATTGTGGAGGGATATACAAAAATGTAGGTGAAAACACAACCTGCTAAATTGCGTAAAAGAGTACATTTCCAAGGCTGTGTTGAAAATGAGGCAAAAAGTATCTGCCATTGGTGGTTTTCATTACGTGGCATAAACTGATAAATGCACTCAAAACCGACATTTCTTGGAATTGTTCTTTGGGGAGCTCTAAATGTGGAACCACGCCCCATTACAAGCAGTCATGGGTAGCCAGTCCGGACAGGTTGTGGTCTACCATACCCAAAGCTGCATACATCACGTAATCAAGTGCACTTATTATAAGCAGGCCGCGCGAAGACCCAACACCGAAGGACTTTTCCTCAAATGACAGAGATATAACAATTGGATTATCTTTGAAGGGGTGCATAAGTTTACATTTCCAGAGGGCCTTACGCCATTGCATTTGGTAGCCAGTATGTAAAATAACAAGCAATTTCCAGATGCCCAACTCAAAGAGATGGCGGTATTTTCTCTTGGAAGATAAGCACAGAGTTCACACATTTCTATTGGCATTGTCCATAATGGGGGTCTAATACCTTTTCCCGAGCTTCCAATATCTAAGAAATGGATCTCTTCAATAGAATCCAGTTTTTGCTCTTTATGAGCTTGCAGATAATGAGGATAATATTTCTGACATCACAAAGGAGGGCGGTGTTCAAAAGTTACAAGATGTATTGTCCGGGTATCAAAGGACTGTTTGGCAAAGACTTTAAATAAGATTGGAGAAAAATTCATGGAAGAATATTGGGGCACTCGCTTTATCTGATACGTCTATCAAATTGTTCAAAAAAGAGTTGCTTTGGCTCTTGCTCATCTTCGTTCTGTTAATGACCAAAGAATGATCTTTATTGATAACAATGGTTTGGAAACACTACTTGGACTATACGAGACCGATTCAAGTTCAAATCAATAACATGATGGTGTCGTAGCATTGCATACTCTAGCAAAAAGGGCTACTGCTGATTGTCCAATAGATGCTATCATTCCACCTCCAACACTCCATGTATCTTTGGGAAGGCATTATGTTAACAATCATACTCTGTCAGATGTCTAAACAATGCTGGAATAACTCAGAGCAGGCTCCAGAAAATCATTTTGAAGTACCTAGCAGGGTTTTGACTGTGCATTACTAGATTTCTTTTTGTGTTTGGGCATATGAGGGACTTCTTCAGAAGCTTCTTCAAAGTAGAGCAGTCGACTCCAGAAGGATATGTTTCACTCTGTTTTGTTTAAAGATCATAGCTATGCACATTTTCTGAAAAAGACCAACTGAACTATGTTTCATGGAGGAAACAATTCAAAGAATCTGCAAGCAAACACTAGTGGAGATAGACAATAGTAAATTTTACCTACAAAGGATGATGAGATGACAGAAAGCAGGAAATACTTCAGATTTTGTGCAACTGGTTGAAGATTTGATCCACTTTTCCAGTCAAGTTTTCCAGCAAGAAGATCAAATGTACAGGTAATCAAAATTCATCAAGTTTTGATTTTTGGGTAAGTTTATGTTTTCAGTGGTTTAGGCGAGCCCGTGTGTGTGCTCATTAACCACCGAAAAGGCTGAATGACTCCATGCCCAATGCTAAAGGCTACTGAAACTACTAGGTTCTTG
>SNQJ01S0073059.1:16656-37784 GCA_010110895.2 Picea sitchensis | reverse complement strand
GGTAATGAATAAATGTTGAATGCTAATTGATGAGTTTTTGTGCAAGAGGAAAGTTTTGGGAAAAAGAGACCCACACTCATTCACCCCCCCTCTAAGTGTGGTAGGTGTGTCCAACAGTATGGACTCAAGTAGGCACCAAGAGCATGGTATTCCAAGATCGATGAATATCTGCAACATCTGGGCTTCACCAAAAGGGAAGTAGATTCTAACTTATATTACATTATATTTGTTTTGACTAATCTGCTCATTTTGGTGTTGTATGTAGATTGCTTGCTTTTTACAGGTGTAGAGAAGCTTATTCTAGGGTGGAAACTTAAAAGTAGACATGGAAGATGAGTTCAAGATAAAGGACAAGACATGATGCATTATTTCTTGGGGTTGGATATTTGGCAAAGACCAATGGATATTTTCCTTGGGCAGGATAAGTATGTGATTGATATCCTAATGATATTTTGGATGGAGGATTGCAAACCTATGGCCACATCCATGACCACTAATCTAAATAAGGTGATAGATTTGGATCGAGAGTTGGTGGTGGGAAGGTTAAGTATGCAATTGAGATCCTAAAGAGATTTTGGATAGATAATTTCAAACCTATGGCCACACCCATGACCACTAATCTAAACAAGGTGATAGATTTGGATTAAGAGTTGGCGGATCCCATGTTTTATAGGAAATTGATAGGTTATTTGATGCATTTGGTCAATATTAGGGTAGATATATGTTTTCAATGAACACCTTGAGTTGGTTCATGGTGTATCCAAGGTAGGAGCGTTAGGTAGCAGCAAAACATGTACTCAGGTATTTGAGGGGAATGGTCGAGTATGGTCTAAGATACCTTGGAGATGGTGAAGTGAAGATGCAAAGGTATTAGACTCATATTGGGAAGGAAATGTGGTAGACAGGAAGAGCACCTCAGGATATTGTTTTAGCTTGATATCGGCTATGATAACCTGACTCAAAAAGAACCAGACTTTGGTAGCACTTAGCTCAATAGAAGCATAGTACATGGTCACCAACACTGCTAGTTGAGAGGCCATATAGCTTCACAAGTTACTTGCAGTATTTTTTGATAAAGAGTTGGAACCTACAATCATTTATTATGATAATCACAGTTGTATCAAAATCTCTAAGAATACAGTATTTCATGATAGGTCCAAGCATATAAATATCATATATCACTTCATACAAGACAGGGTTCATAAGGGAGCAGTGAATCTCTAGTTTATTCCCACAAATCAACAAGAAACTGCTATTATGACCAAGCCCATGGAAAAAGGGAATTTTGAAGCATTTAGAGACAAACTTGGATTGATACATAATTCCTTCCTCGCTAAGAGGGAGTGTTGAGAAATATAGCTTAGACAAGAACTTCTGCACAGGTTAGTGTGAGCGTGCGAGAAGTAGTTCGAAAAATTTTCTAGTTTCAAAAAGTAATTATATTTTGTAATTCACTTTGGTGAAAAAGTGAAAAGTTTATATTTAGTTGTTGAGTCTAAAAAGTGTATTCCATGCATGCATGACTTAGACTAAGAGTAATCTCAAAAATAGATTAGGGTTTTGGTCTCAATTAAAAGTATAAACACAGGTCAAGATAAAGGGTTAATAATAATTGATTAGTTGAGCAATTTGAGTGATCGAGAGAGAGAGAGTAGGGTGATTCAAGAAAGAGACAATTGTATAGGAGAAGGTCTATATAGGAAAATATGTACAGTTGTACTAATTCTTTGATTGAAATTCCTAAGAATTATAGAAATGAGTTAAATGGTTCAAATAAGCTTGTTTGCCCTTGGATATGGAAGAAAGCAAAGATTAAGGAAGAAAAGGCAAAACGTGAACTGCGCAGAAGACACAATGACTGATATTGGGTCGAAGTGAGCAAAAGAGAAGAAAAAATGGAGCGAAGTAAGAAAAATCAAGTCGTTGGATGAGGATATCGAGGATGACAGATCAATAAGGAAGACAGATCATGGACAACTCAGCAAGCGGAAAAATCCACCCTTGGATGCTTTGGAGCACCATGTGAGAAGGAAGGAAAGACAGGTTGGCGAAGCCCTAAAAATGCGGGTCAAGTTGACCTAGGGTTTTAGACACCTAGGGTTTTGGTATCTAGGGTTTTGACACTTAGGTCTCGGCCTAAGGTCGTTGGTGAGATATTGTAATATATAAATAAGAACCTAGATGAGGGAAGGGGTTTGGTTCTAGTTTTTGTTATTGGCATGAGTGATTATTGTTGTATGAGAAAGAAGTGCTAGGTGTAAGAGCCTTCTGGTATTGTAAGATCTTTAGTTGGGTGCTGAGATCAGTCCTGTAGCTGGGTGCACAGGAAGGGAAGAGATAGAGAGGAGAAGAGAGAAGATCTGCTAGCTGAGAGCATGCATGCATGCATGCATGCATGACTTAGACTAAGAGTAATCTCAAAAATATATTAGGGTTTTGGTCTCAATTAAAAGTATAAACACAGGTCAAGATAGAGGGTTTAGAATAATTGAGTAGTTAAGCAATTTGAGTGATCGAGAGAGAGAGACAGAGAGTAGGGTGATTCAAGAAAGAGACAATTGTATAGGAGAAGGTCTATATAGGAAAATATGTATAGTTGTATTAATTCTTTGATTGAAATTCCTAAGAATTATAGAAATGAGTTAAATGGTTCAAATAAGCTTGTTGGCCCTTGGGTATGGAAGCAAGCGGAAAAATCCACCCTTGGATGATTTGGAGCACCATGCAAGAAGGAAGGAAAGACAGGTTGGCAAAGCCCTAAAAATGTGGGTCAAGTTGACCTAGGGTTTTAGACACCTAGGGTTTTGGTATCTAGGGTTTTGGCACTTAGGTCTCGGCCTAAGGTCGTCGGTGACATATTGTAATATATAAATAAGAACCTAGATGAGGGAAGGGGTTTGGTTCTAGTTTTTGTTATTGGCATGAGTGATTATTGTTGTGTGAGAAAGAAGTGCTAGGTGTAAGAGCCTTTTGGTATTGTAAGATCTCTAGTTGGGTGCGAAGATCAGTCCTGTAGCTGGGTGCGCAGGAAGGGAAGAGATAGAGAGGAGAAGAGAGAAGATCTGCTAGCTGAGAGCGCAGACAAGAACTGTATGCTTCATCTTAATATATTATAAAGCATAGTTATGTGGACGTATCCCTAGGGAGAGGGTGAACCACGTATGTCTTGTGTTGTGTGTGATTGATGTTGTGTTCTCTGTCATTTGATATGTTTTTATTGTGATATTGAGTAGATATGAAGTATAACTTGTGCAGTAGGTTTAAGGAAGATAAAGAATACTAGGTGATTGTGTATTGTTGTTGTGAATCCATTCTACATTCCCTCTAGTTGTAGACACCTATGTCCTGCAACCCCTTATAGCTACTTTGGGTGAGACTGCATCTGCTTCGCAAGTGTTGCCGAAAAGGCCAATAGTTAGGGCTTGTTGGTGCACTCTTGGATTTGAACCTTGGGTTTGCCCCTGTGCCAACAAATGGTTCCGTTGTCGAGACAAGAATCTTCTTGAGGGAATGTCAAGGTGGTTCCCGTCGAAGACAGAGATTTAGAAGTGGATAGAAGATCAAGAAAAGGACTTCATTGAAGCCCAGAACAAGAACCCTAATCTTAGCACAGAGGATTGGCTGGAAATATATATCTTTACTGATCTACGCGATATTTTTTTTGGAGGAATCCATAAGTAGTTATATGAGTGGCTAGCTAGGTTAGCAGATACCCAATTTGAGATAAAATCTAGGCCACCTATGGTTTGTATGTCGATGCTGATCAAGAAGGTCAAGAGAGTTGATAATTCCATGTCAAGAGAAGTAGATCATTGGTTTGATAGTACCATTGGAGGGTATATCACTAAGCTTGTTGTTGACAGAGTAGAATCGTATAGCCAAGCAGAGAGATATTTCTTTAAGGGACCTAGAGGAAATTTTTTACATTTTCTGAAGCTGAAGATCAAGATGTTATTGCATGAGAAGAACATATTAAAGATACAATAGTCTGTTGGATTGAAGAGATAATGTTCAAGAACTCAGACAGTGACAGCGACACAGAGGCTGGACATACGCGCAGTGGGAGAGTGTTCAGAAAAGTTCCTCTCGCGAACCTGTTTAAGCAAAACTACAGGGAGGATGGTTTCTATAGTGGAGAAGAGGCAGATCTAACAGACGAAGAGAATTCAGAATCTACTAGGACAGAGGAATCTCACTGAGAAGAGCCAAAAAATTTAGGAACTGCATCGACTATCGAAGTAAGTACTATTCATCCTATTATTCTTTCAGCAACATTAATGATCAGAGTAATCAGAGTCACCAGAGCACTGTTACTAGTAGTCTTCCACATACTCAGTCGGGAAAACTAGGAAGATCTATGGAAGATGAGATGAGGTTACCCACCTTCAGAAGAGATGGATCTAAAGATCCTAATCGGCACTGGTTTCTATGTGAATCTTTATAGAGTATTAAGAACATCGCTGACGAAGTTGTCAAACGAGCTCAATTTAGTACTACCCTAAGAGACCACGCACTGAGCTGGTACATGAAGTTTGTTAAACGAATTGTTCAGCCTAAACCATTGAATGAGATCAAGAATGCGTTGATTGTCAAATTCAAGAAACCCAAGTCGGAGTCATAGTGCATTTCAGAACTGAAAGAAATCAAGAAGAGAATAGTTGAACCCGTGTGGGAGTTTGATCAGAGATTTAAGACCTTGACAGGCCATCTGAGTTTTCAAATCCCAGATGAGAAAAACAAGGAATGGTTCATTGCTTCCCTCTTGCCACACATCAGAGTTCTTTTGATGCAACAGAATATTACTTCGTAGGTTGAGGCACCGGAAATTTCCATGAAATTAGAATCATCACCGATGGGAGAATCCATCTCAAGCATGAGTCAAATCTTGAGTCAGCTAACTAGTCTATCATTGTAGGTCGAAGATATGAATAAAGACAAAGGAAAAGATACAAGAGAAAAAATGTGGTGTATCAGATGAAAATCAGAAGGCCATGACAAGGAGTATTGTCCCCTATTCCATGAATACTTTGCCTCTCAAGCTCTGAGCCCCTTGAAGCAAGTTACCCTACCCTGGTGCGAGGTATGTAGAAATCGACATCGCCCTGGTGAATGTTACTATCTGCAAAAATATGTCTAGACACCCACAAATTTGTATTACACGTTTTGTACGTCAGTAGGGCATGATGATAGGGATTGTAGGGCTTACGAACTCATGCACGAAGTTCAAGGGATATATACAAAATCCAAGGCAAAGTACAGCAAGAAGGAAATGATGTGTAGTATAACTCCCCTGGGAGAGGAAACTTCAACCCTCATGGTGGATTTCGGGGAAGAGAAAGAGGAGGAGGTATGGGTCGAGGTCGAGGACAGATAATCTCTTATAACTACGCACAGCCAGGACACTTGGAAAGGGACTGTCAGAACCCTTGTACCACTTACATCTATTGCAACTCCTTCGAGCATGTTATCGAGGAATGTCCAGCATTTTTGGATAAACTTCAGGAGAGATGGGGACCTCAGCAGAACCCACAAATACAACTAATCAAAACATAACCTCGTGGAGAAGATCCAAGAGTCTTTTTTACCACTAGAGGAGGTGTTGTTATAGGAGAGGATAGAGTGATCCAAGGAAAGACTACATAAGAATCAAGATTTGGGAAAGCTACAGAGAAGACACAAGTGTTTGATGCAAAGAAAGAAAGACAAATCTTTGAGGAGGCAAGAAAAGAATTCGGGAGAGACCAAGGCTCTTCATCGAAGACACGACCAGAAGTAAGAGAATTTGGAATGCCTATGGCATTTGATCAGTCTACTTCTCTCGAAGATGGAAAAGAGGTGAGTAAACTTGTCAGTTTCTTGTATACGTTTATAGAGATGATTAAAGATGAGAAATCCATACAAGAACTGCAAAATTTGGTCAGACAGTATGAGATAGGAAGGGTAGATCCTTTACTGAATAAAGAAGTACATCAACTATCCAAGAAGAGAAGGAAAAATAAAGAACTATACCTTAATGCTAAGATTGGAGAGTATGGTATAGACTATGTGGTCCTCGACTTAGGGTCAGAGGTCAATGTCATGACGAAGCAAACCTGGGCGCGGATGGGAAAACCTAGGTTGATCTATTCCCCTATCAGGCTTAGGATGGCTAACCAGCAGGCAGTAAGCCCCTTTGGCAGATTGGAACATGTCCCTGTGGACATTGATGGAGTAAGGACATTTGCAGACTTCGAGGTGATTGAGATAGTTGTTGATAGTTGTCCTTACCCTGTGTTGTTAGGAATTGATTGGGATTTCAATAATTCCACTATGGTTGATTTAAAGAAAAGAAAAATGACGTTTGAAGGAGATGGCCTTAGGGTCATCGCATCTTTAGATCTTGATGAAGGTCAGAGATACACATAACCCATCAGAGAAGAAGACCAGGCATATGAACTAGAAAACATATACAAATTAACATCCAGACAGCAGGACTATATTAATCCAGGCGGATGGGAATTTGAGTTGGCGAATTGATAGTGCATGTTCATCAGATTCAGAAGAAGCATTGGAGAACTGGCAGAACAAAATGTATGAAGCATATACAAGGAGATGTGCTAGATTAACCCGAGAAGTTCATTGGATCGGCACGATAGTAAGTAACTTGCCCACCTTTGACAGTCTGAATCATTTATAAGCATTCTTGGTGAACTTTAAATAAATTGTACCAACACAACAAAGATTGTTGGCAATGGATGAAGCCCTGAAATCAACTCCAGAGAGATGGTGGGGGACACACAAAAACAATATTATAGACTAGGTACAATGTCGCACTTTGATGACAACGCGATTTTCAGAGCAAGTAGAAAGTTGCGAAGTTAGATACACAGGTCGAAGCTTTCCAAAGGACCATGTGCGAAGTTGCGAGGAAACCTGGAGCAACATCCCTCAAGAACAGTGGGTGCACAAATTCATAAACATGCTAGACACAACCCCTATCAACTGGTACCTACAAGTAGAACTACGCCTCATCACTACAAATTGGGAAGGTATGACCAAAACTTTGTAACTACCTTTTTGTTTGAAAGCCAATAATCTACAGTAGATCAAGAATTATAGGTCGTAAGACAGAAAGTGTTCGAGGAGGCACCTAGCCTCCCTTTGGAGCAAGAAGAAGATGAATGGACTGCGCCCCTTCAAAAGTTGCAAGGTTGTTACAATATCAATGCAGTCGAATGCGATGATCCAAGGAATGTGAACATCATCGAAACATAAGGCCAAAGAGACATAGAAGGACCAGGAGTTGAACTACCTTTCATTGGATAACCGATCAAGATCAAGAAAGTCAATATTGGGACAGAGCAGACACCAAAACTTGCAAATGTTGGAGATTATTAGGATGTTTCCATTATTGACAAGATCAAAGAGTTGCTACATGAGTATCGGGACTTGTTTCCAACCAAGTTCACTGAAATGAAGGGTATTAAAAGGCCTATGGGAGAGATGAGGATCCCTTTGAAACTAGATGCAAAACCAGTCAGACAGAGACTTTACAGATTGAACCCTAAATATAAGGAGAAAGTGAAAATTGAGCTCGACGGAATGTTGGAAGCAGGAATCATAGAACCTGTTGAAGAGTCAGAATGGATTATCCCTGTGGTGGTACAAGACAAAAAGACAAGAGAGATCAGGATTTGCTTAGATCTCAGGAAGTTGAATGATGCATGTTTGCGTGACCCATTCCCTACACCATTTACTGACAAAGTGTTAGACAATGTAGTAGGACAGGAGGTATATTCTTTTACAGGTGGATTTTAAGGATACCATCAGATCCATATTGCCAAGGAAGATCGCCACAAGACCACATTTGCAACAGAATGGGGATCCTACCCGTATACAATGATGCCATTTGGCTTGAAGAATGCACCAGCCATATTTTCTAGGGTGGTGGTCGAAGCGTTTAAGGAGTTTTTACATAAATTCCTGGAAGCATATTTTGATGATTGGATTGTTTTCAGCATTTTGCATAATCATATTGAATGTTTAAGACTAATGTTGGATAAGTGAAGGCATAGTCAGATCGCCTTAAACATGAAGAAGTGCATCTTCTCTTCACCCTTCGGAGTGTTTCTAGGTCATATTGTTTGTAAGCAAGCATTGATGGTAGATCCATCCAAGATTGCCATTATAATTGATCTACCCCCTCCTACTTCATTCAAACAATTGTGCACTGCATTGGGACACACTAGATACTACAGGAAGTTCATTAAGGTCTATGCACATATTACAACACCCATGGAGAAGATTTTGAATAAAATTGTCAGTTTCATTGGACAGAAGAATGCCAGTAGAGTTTCGATACACTGAAAAAGAAAATGGTTACTGCGCCTACTCTGGTTTTTCCAGATTGGAGCAAGGAATTCCACGTACATGTCGATGTATCTTCCATTGCATTAGGATGTATGTTAGAACAACCGGGAGTTGGAGACATCGACCACCTGTTAGCCTTTGCTAGAAGAAATCTATCAACAACTGAGATTAATTACACCACCACTTAGAGAGAAGGGTTAGCCATGGTGTATGCGTTGCAGAAGTTCCGCCACTACTTGTTGGGAGGACACTTTAAAATGTTTATCGATCACTATGCACTGAAATACTTAATCAACAAGCCATTTTGGGGGGGAAGAATATGCAGTTGGCTTCTGTTATTTCAAGAATATGATTTTGAGATCGTCGTTAAGCCAGGACAAATGAACAAAGGTATTGACCATTTGTCGAGGTTGGAACATGGAGAAGATCCTACTAGCTTGGAGAATACACTAATGGATGCACATTTTCTAGCCATTATAAATATTGATGATCACTTCGCAGAGATAGTCCAGTTCATGTCAACATGAATGGCACCTAGTGACTATACAATCACCCAGAAGAAACAGCTAGTAGTGCGCGCTGCAAACTTTTCACTCATAACTAGAAAGTTATACAAGATGGGACCTGATGAGATATTAAGGAGGTGTGTTATGGAAGTATAGAGACCATTGATCCTCACAGAAGCACATGAAGGCATCGCAGGAGGACACTACGCAGGGAACGCAACAGCGCAAAAGATTCTCAGGGCTGGCCTTTGGTGGCCTACTCTACACAGAGATGCTAAGGACTATTACAGAGCCTGTGATGCATGTCAAAGAGTTGGGAAACCATCCAAAAGAGATGAAATTCATTTAGCACCACAACTAACCCTACAAGCATTTGAGAAATGGGCCATTGATTTCGTGGGACCTATAAACCCACCAGGGAAGCGCACAGGAGCTAGATACATAATTGAGCACTTAAGGACTGTAGTGAAACTATATTTGTGCACTTCATATTTGATGATATCATAACCAGGTTTGGATGCCCGAATATCCTTATGATTGATCAAGGCACACATTTCATCAATAAGACCATTGAAGCCTTGACTCGGGAATTTTAAGTTCACCATCAGAAGAGCACACCTTATTATACACAAGAGAATGGGACAGTTGAAGCATTCAACAAGATCTTGGAGACATCACTGATGAAAATTTGCAGTGTGAACATGGATGACTGGGATTTAAAAGTACCAGCGGTACTATGTGCCTATAGAACCAATTGCAAGAAGCTAACAATGCAGACCCCATTTAAGTTGGTTTATGGTCTAGAAGCCATTGTCCCAATGGAATATTTGGTACCAAGCTGAAGAATCATTGCCTTTACAGGTATGGATGACACTAGCGTTGTTCAAGAGAGGCTTGCGCAGTTGGTCGAACTAGAAGAAGACATATTTATTGCAGGATTCCATCAGCAAGTACAAAAGGACAGAAAGAAGGCCTACCATGACAAACACATCAAAAAGAAGGAATTTAAGCAAGGTGATTTGGTATTAGTATATGACAACAAGTTCATGAAGAATCCAACAAAGTTCAGAACGCATTGGCTTGGGCCATATGAGGTTTCCTATGTTACAAAAGGAGGATTTGCGCAGTTGAAGACTTTGAATGGAGAATGGAAGGATGGATTAGTGAATGGGAGTCGGTTGAAATTATATTGCGACAACCAGTTGACTCGTAGATCTCAGTAAAAGAAAAAGGAAAAGGGTCTAGGTACCAGGTGCAGTTGAAACTAGGTACCAGACACAAAAAGACAGTCTTCACAAGGAAGGAAGGGAGGACTAGAGATGGAAGCACAAGCTACATTGCGCAATCTCAAGTCGAAGCACAACAGAAGGATCAGATATGAAGAGCCTTGAGACGAGTCACAAGTGAGTGTTGGGGGATTGTTGGCCCTTGGATATGGAAGAAAGCAAAGATTAAGGAAGAAAAGGTGGAACACGAATTGCACGGAAGACACAGTGACTGATACTGGGTCGAAGTGAGCAAAAGAGCAGAAAAAACAGAGCGAAGTAATAAAAAGCAAGTCGTTGGACGAGGAGATCAAGGATGGCATATAAGCAAGGAAGACAAATCATTGACAAATCAACAAGCGAAAAAATCCATAGTTGGATGCTTTGGAGCACTGCGCGAGAAGGAAGGAAAGACAGGTTGGCGAAGCCCTAAAAACGTCGGTCAAGTTGAACTAGGGTTTTGGTATCTAGGGTTTTGACACTTAGGTATCAGCCTAAGGATGTCAGTGAGATATTGTAGTATATAAATAAGAACCTAGATGAGGGAAGGGGGTTGGTTCTAGTTTTTATTATTGGCTTGAGTGATTATTGTTGTGTGAGAAAGAAGTGCTAGGTGTAAGAGCCTTCTGGTATTGTAAGATCTTCAGCTGGGTGCAGAGATCAGTCCTGCAACTAGGTGCATAGGAAGGGAAGAGATAGAAAGGAGAAGAGAGAAGATCTGCTAGTTGTGAGCACAGACAAGAACTGCATGCTTCATCTTAATATATTATAAAGCACAGTTCTGTGGATGTAGCGCTAAGGAGAGGGTGAACCACGTATATATTTTGTTGTGTGTGATTGATGTTGTGTTCTCTGTCATTTGATATGCTGCTATTGTGATATTGAGTAGATCTGAAGTATAACTTGAGCAGTAGGTTTAAGGAAGATAAAGAATACTAGGTGACTGTGTATTGTTGTTGTGAATCCATTCTGCATTCCCTTTGGTTGTAGACACATGTATCCTACAACCCCCTATAGCTACTTTGGGTGAGACTGCATCTGCTTCCCAGGTGTTGCCGAAAGGGCCAGTAGTTAGGGTTTGTTGGTGCGTTCTTGGAGTTGAACCCTGGGTATGCTCATGTGCCAACAAATCCCATATTCATGAGACAAGGGGTGGAGACTCTACCTCATGTGGTGGGTAAGCGAAATTTAATCCCTAACTCTATTTCAACTACTTCTTCTTGATACTCCTCACTCAAAGAGGATTCTCCCAATGAGGAACATACCCTAGGAATGGAGTCGGAAGTTGGAGATGCCAATAGGTATTCCATGAGGTCAAGTAAGGGGTGAAAAGAGAGGTAGGAAAAAGGTTTTATATGGGTGGGAAAGGGTAGATATAGACCCAATAAAGGGTCTTGGGCCATCTATTGTAGGCAAAAAGTCTTTTTTGCACCATGCAAATGGAAAATCCCCAATGGAGATCCAACTAGGGAAGAAAAAATCCATTAAATGATTCCTTAGAGTGGGACAAAACCCACTAAATTTTCTAGATGATAATTTTATCATTAGATACAAGAGGTTTGATCAAACACTAAAAAATACTAGGTATTTCTAGACCCAATAAAGGGTCTTGGGCCATCTATTGTAGGCATAAAGTCCTTTTTGTACCATGCAAAGGGAAAGTCCCTGATAGAGATCCAACAAGGCAAGAAAAAATCCATTAAAGGAGCCCTTAGAGTAGTACAAAACCCACCAGAGTTTCCAAATGATAATTTTGTCATTAAATGCAAGAGGTTTGAGCAGACACTCAAAAATACTAGCTTTGGTAACACTGATTGATATTCATGAACCTAGTGTCCTTCTAGTTCGAGAAACAATGAGTGAGGGTAAAAATATTGTAGATAATTTGAGAAAAATGTTCAAGGACAGGGATTTTATAGAAATAGATGCCATAGGTAGCTTTGGTGAAGTTCTCACAGGGTGGAAGAAATCTATTTCCTTATGTCAATGTGTGTTTTATTATTCAAGTATTTAGATAGAGGTGTACTTTAATGAGTTGGGTAAAAAGATATTTGTTATTAATTGTTGTGGCCTATATGAAGGCAACTGAGATTTTTAGAATGGATTCTTTGGTTTGGATTATGTAAAGGAGGACAAGGTCATTACTGGTGGAGATCTCAACTTTACATTGAGTAGAGACGAGGTGTGGGGGGTTTGTGTAAGGTTAGATTGCATGGAAGATTTCTTTAGGCACAAAATTGAGGGGGCTAGTTTGGTTGACTTATAACTAGTAAATCCCATTCCTACCTGGAGGAATAACAAAGTTGGAGAGGTCATTGTTTCTAAGAGACTAGATTGGCTTTTTTTTTGGAAAAAAATGTAAATGTGGTTGACACAATTCGAACTTGGGTGGGAACATGAGGGAGTTCTAACCATTTATCAATTCTCATATAGATTGAAACGTAGGAAAATAATCCTAGTGATGCTTTTAAATTTAATCATCAATGCTTGGAGGAAAAAGATTTTCATGATCCGGTTAAATAGGAATGGATTTCTTATGATGTGAACTTTAGGAAGTTGGCTAGTTATCAATTTTTAGAAGTGTTAAGGAAGGAAAAAAAGTTATTATCTCATGGGCTGCAAATAAAAGGAAGGAGAAGGATAGGGATCTTAGGTCAATGGAAAGGGAGATCAAGTGAGATGTATGATAAAAATAAGGAATGGTTTTTCAATGAAGAAGAGATGTTGAAAGTGCATAAATTGGAATTGAAGAAGAGTGTGATATTGGAGTGGAGATAGGAAAAGTGGAGGATGAAGAATAGAATTTTTTGGTTGGATAAAGGGATTAGAATAAAAAATTTGTATTTATAACTTCGCTAATAATAGGAAAATAATCAAATACAATATGGGAAATGTGAGATGTATCAAGGCAATCTGTTAATAGTTTTCATGAACTAGTAGACGTGGGAGTTGCTCATTTTCAATCTATCTATAAAAAGAAAGTCCATGTAGATACAACACAAGTCTTGAAACTTACATTCTTCTTCCCTAGTTTTGTATGAAGAAGATAACATCATGATGATGGAGGAGATATATAAGGAGAAGTTAAAATATGTTCTTGCTTCCTTCAAAAAGGATAAAAGCATGGGTCCAAATGGGTGGATTGTAGGGTTTTTTCTTGGTTTTTATGATTTAGTGGAAGAGTATTTACTTAGAATCGTCGAGAAAGTTAGGAGTTTTGGGAGAAATAAATTATACTTTTCTTGATTTAATCCCAAAGAAAAATAAGCCAACTTCTTTTGAGGAGTTTTGGCCGATTTCTTTGTATAAAATTATTGCTAAGATTTTGGTAGTAATAATTATGATTTTTTTATTAATTTCTCAAGAGTAATTTGGCTTTTTGGTTGGGAGGTATATCTTTGAGTCCATAGGAGTAGCTCAAGAAGGGTTACACTCAATTGAGACAAAAAATCAACTAGTTATGGTTTTAAAACTATATTTGTATAAATCTTATGGCATAGTAAGATGGATGTATTTGAGATTGATTATTTTGCATGTGGGATTCAATTTGTTAGTAGTCTCTTGAAATATTGGGTTTATCTATTTTGTCTCCTTTGTGATTCTTGTAAATGTTTCAACTACCAACTTATTTAATCTATTTGAAGGCCTCATATAGGGTTGTCCTATATCTCCTTTTCTTTTCCACTACTAGTTGAAGCTTTGAGTGTTATGCATGCAAAAAGAAGAGGAATTGTTTCAAGAATCAAAATTGGTAGCATTGTATTTCTAACATGCTTATTATTTGTTTATGATGTTTTATTATTTTTCTATTCATAATGACAGTGAATCTAGAATGTTCCAGGAGATCTTGGACTCATATGGCATTATCACGGGAATGGAACTTAATTTATATAAATCTATTATCTATTTTTTATGGATTGGAGGATGAAGATGGAGTAAGATTGTCAAGGATGTTTCCCCACAAAAAAATAATCTTTTAAGAAGGCTTTCATATTTGGGCTTTATCCTCGAGCCAAATGGGAATGGAAAAAAGCATTGGAGATGGTTGGTAAAAAAGGGTGGAGGTAAGGCTAAACAATTGGTGAAATAGATGGTTTTCCATAGGTGGGAGCCTGGCATTGGCAAGGTCAGTGTTGGAGGCTATTACTATTTTCTAGCATTCAATGGCGTATATTACCAAAGGTGTTCTCAATAAGATAAACATAATTTGTTTTAAATTCCTATAGTCTGGTAAGAGAAACATAAAGAAAATTCCATTGGTCAAATGGAAGACAATAATTAGTCCAAAGGGAAGGGGTGGGTGGGGATTGGTGAACATTTATTTCTTTGGAACTTATTTGGCAACAAAAATTATTTGGAGAGATATTAATTTTGAATGTTTATGTAGGAAAAACATTGAATATATATACATCAAGCTTGGGTCCTTTCTAGACTAGGTTAGGAACCCAAGAAAAAGTATAAAGAATGTCTATGTTCAATGGAAGGTTGTGGTTCTGTCATTCCTCGTAATTGGGACTCATTTGGCATGGAAGGAGGAGTGGGAATTAACTCTATTCTAGTATACGAAGGATAGATGAGACTACATGTTTTCTTAATTGAAGAGATACATGAAAAAATAGATATTTACACTGAACTAGATAGGGCACCCAACCTCTATGAATCTTTGGCGACAAGATAGAGATAGACAAAGTTTGTTGGGATAGATTGTGAAGTTGCATGTCGATGGAACCAATATATCGGTGGCTTGAAAAAGTATCATATTTGTTTCAAAGATGAATTGGACTCACTTGTATTGGTAAAAAATAAAATAAGGGGGAGTATACAATCAAGCTTGGATACAATCCATTAATGGAACAAGGCCTGCAAGAACCTTCTTGGTGGTGGAGCAAGTTATCGAAGCTTAGGGAACCAAATATAACTCATGATTTTATTTAGTTATGTTTGAGGAGTAGGGCCTCAACCTGGGAGGTCCCGCAAAAGTGAAATCACTAGGGTCGAGGTATATCTATTCTTTGAAAACATGGAGAAGAGAACATCTTCTATTTGTGAATTCATTGTCTATATTATAATTAGTTTTGGAAGGAGGTAGAGAAGTGATTGATGATCTTATGTGGATGCATGGTTTGATGTTTTGTTGCATGTCTTGAATCAATTTGTTGTTGATGATTTTCCTGATCGACTAACTCAAACTATGCATCTTATGCTTACACGATGTGCTTCATATTTTTATCTTTATGCTCCTGTATATGATCACACTTTTTTATTTCAAACTCTTAGATTCAATCACACAACCAATAATCCTTCTCTTGAGTTTGAGACTTAGCACATGCATTTTTCAGGAAACTTATCTACAACTATCTGTGATTATCTTTCAATAGACCCAACACTCATTTATGATGTTTGCTTGAAGGAAGGGAACATAATGTTTATGGTGTATTGACAGGACTCATTTTAATCACTTGTCTCATCACATCTTCCATGTGGTTGCGGGAATAGGTTAGAAATATCACTTTCTTCACATGATTGCTCCATCCTTGATATGTATGTGGGGGGAATCCATTGATCTTATTCCTCTTTCCTAGACCTATTTCTATCCAGATCTTATTTGTAATTTGAAGCCATTGATCAACATTATGGACTAAGACTTATATTTCCCAAGCCTCATCCAGATTTGTGATTTTATCACCATTGAAGTGATGAGGCTCGAGATTTTCTCCTTGTCCATAACTTTGATCCTTACCAAAATATCCCTCATCAGGAAGCGAGTTACCTCGGCTTGCATTTACCTTGATATTGGATAGTTACCTTAGCTTGCATTTACCTTCAAATCGACGAGTTATCTCTTTTAACACAACCACCCACTTTTTGTTTGCAAAAGGAAAACCATCTTGAGGAAGAATGTGTTGATTGGGAAACCATGCCTAGTATGATACCTACCGATCCACAATCAATCATTGATATTCTTAATGAGGAGGAAATGTCATTCAGGGAGTCACTTTCTAAAAAAAATTGTTGTTATAAAGAGGCTTTTAATTCTCTTAATTCTTCCACTTGTTATTATCTATATCATAGTCTCTTTAATGGTTTAAATTTGCAGGAAACCACCCACCATCTGATTCAAATAAACTCAATGGGGCTGACCCCTTTTGAAATACTCGATGGTGGTGATGTGCATATGGAAGATGGAGAGGATAAGGCATCTTCCCATGAAGTAATCACAACCAAGACTTATCAAACTTTCTCATGGGATGAAGGGAATTGTGTAGCAGATGTATATCAAACCATGTCTTCTTCTTCATCATCTTCATTTATGATCAATAGTGAAGCTTCTTGTTCAAGTAGCCCCATAGTTAATATTGTTGATGCTAGTGGCTTCAACCATTGTCTTGAGGATTTGTCTTATACCATAGTGGGTACTAGCCAATGTGTATCATTTAATTGCAATAATCTATCTTAAGTAGATGATTGCTTGAAGTATGAGCCTCGAGAGGCTTGTCAAGACAATGAGGCACTTCGGTTTACGCAATTGGTTACATCAAGCCCTCACTCTCTTGGTTTGTCTTTTGGAGTTAACAAGTTTACTAGCTTTACGACTCTCTTACCAAGTACACTTCATGTGAATTTTATGCACGATTCTCATTGAGTATGCTACTTCCCATTGACCTCCCTCCATCAATTCTATCATAGTAATGGTAGATTTTATCATAGATTTGAAGCATGGTTGGAAAAATCGTATTCATTTAATGTTCCCATGAATTATTGCATTGACATATTTAATATGGTGAATAGATTTTATCATGCTTTAATTTTTCCCACTTTTACTCTATTTTTATTCCAAGATATGTTTCTAATATTTTATGATGAACATACTTGTGCAGGTTTGGGATTATACAGATGGCTATATTGGCATTACGAATTTACATAGTTCATGTTTTCATCCATTGTAGCATAGAAAAAGAGTAGGGTAGAATAGGCTAGTGTCTTTCCTTTGCATAGTTTAGCTTTGCTTTCTAGTCTTTAATTAGTTTTATGTATGCATTCTCTTTTCATTATTGTTGGTTGATCACTAAATGAATTATCAGCAGAGGTAGAAAGAAATAGAAGTCTTGCACAGTAATTTTCTCTTGAATGGATTTTTTGGGGTCGTTAATTATTTTAATATGGGAAATGTTTACTTTATCTCATTCTCAAAATTTTCTACGTGTTGGGAAAGTTTTAGATCATTGATTTTATGCATGTTCACCATGTTGATGTTTATGTTACGGTAGCTTTGGGAGGTATTAACCTCCATGTGTAACCTCTGACTAGATTAGAATGTTCTGGAAGCTAGAGAAACCCTAAACATATGTGTAGAAACCCTAGAAGACATGTCGGCTTAATAAAAGAATTAATATTTAAGTATTAGCCTCTAAAAGAAGAATTCAGCCTGGACAGGTGACAAAAATCACTATAAATAGAGGGTGCTTGATCTCATTTATTCATTCACTCATTCATAGCTCACACAAGTCAAGTGGTGCAAAAGTTTGGAGAAGGAGGGTAGTTGCAGCTACTGCAACTAGGTTTTTTGTCTTGGTTTCTAGTTTGTGGAATCTTTGTTTGGTGTGTTATTATTGGAGAGAGAGAGAGAGATATGCTATCTCTTGGTTATCTGTTGGGTCTTGTACTGCTTCCATAATTATTATATTTGTCAAGGTTATGGTGTTCGGGGGTGGCTGCGTGCCTATGGTTGGGTGACAATATTGAGATATTATCTATGGTAAAACGAGCACATTGAATATTTTAACAGGTTATGGGACCACACTATCTTCTAAAAGTCTAACCACTGGAAGGTATATTGGGAATTTATTTGACAAGCTCGTTGTAGCACGGAATTGCAGTTGTAGTCAAGTTTTTGCAGCAACAACAAAGACCCTAACCCTTGTGTTTGGGCACTTCTGGGGAAGTGTTTGACCTAATTCTTTGACATCCTAGTGCGCCCTAGCCTAGTGCACCTCTTGGTATCCTTAGCTATAAAAAACATCAGGTTTGAATTTTTGGTCAAATTCAAAGTCAAAGTTTGATTAGTAAAGTCAAAGGTTGACTTATGGTCCAAAATGATTTTGTGGTCAAAGTTGTAATTTCAAGGTTTCTAGCTTGTTCTAATCATTGAACCTTTTTTATTCAGTTTCTAACCTCTTCTTGACAAGATGGTGTATAGTTTCAGATTATAAGACAAGCATAATGATGCTACAAATTTCAAAGGTATGCACTTGTATATGCTTTTTCATGTTATACCATCCAACAAAAGCATGAGTGTATTTTGCAGGGAATGTACAAGACACCTTGTCCAAGCAGTGATCTTGGATTCAGTACATTCAGAGGAACAAGCAGTTGAGGCTTCAAGTTCCAGGTTTGATTAAATTGTTAAGCTTCTAATTTCCATATATCAAGCGTGATAGTTCCTACACTACAAATTGTGAAAGAAGTTTTAGAAAGGTTCTATTATTTCTAGATGAAATGAATACTTGATTGCATATGAATACCATTGATATAAATGCTTATTGTACTCGAACTAACATCTCCTCTAGAGAGATATTTCTTGTTTTCTCCTGGGAAGGTCACCTTGGTCATACTATGATGATCACCATGAAATTGTTATTCATTTGTGTTACCATAGATATGTTATGAAAATCTTATTATACTGGAAATGTTTTTATTGTTCTTTTCTCAGGCAGGTTATCTTACAAGATTCCATGAAGGCTACCATGGAGATATATTTGTTTGCTACAAACAAGTTAATATGAAAGAATGATTGATCACAACACCCGAAGAGTGTTCAAGAATGTTGTCTGCCATTTTCCTTGTTATTGTTCTTGTTCCAGGCAGGTCACAGTTGATAGCTCTGAGAGGGAGCTACAGTGACAGTTGCAAGCATGGAGCAGATGAATTCATCAATGGTGAAGCAAAAGGAGTTTTGGACATCATCCTTCACTCAGATGCATGTAAACCCTCTCACTAAATAGGTATGTACGATATGTTTCATTTATTGATGAGTTCTCACATAAAACTTGCATTTGTTTCTAGAAGCAAAAGGGAAAAGTATTTAGTAAGTTCGATAAATTCAAGAACTTGTGGAAATCTTATCTGAAAAGAAGTTAAATATATTAAGGTATGATAATGGAGGAAAGTACACCTCAGATGATCTCAAGACATTCTGTAGAGAGGAAGGGATTGGGAGGGAGATCATCACTTCCTACAATCCTCAACAGAATAGTGTGGAAGAAAGAAAGAACTGTTCAATTATGGAAGCAGTAAAAGCCATGATCCATGATCAAGAATTACCAATGCATTTGTGGGATGACGTAGCTAGGACCGTGATGAGGTCCATGATAAATATCTTGTAGATCCTAGGATTGCAGATGAAGAGAGAGGTAAGAATGTTGTATCATACATGGAAAAACCATAGAGATCTGAAGACCCATACCAAGATAGGACTAAGAAGGGAAGACCATCTTGGGCTCTTGAGATCATTCAATATGCAAAGAAGTATGGTGCTCTAGATAGAAATTTCAGAGAAAGCAAGGAGTCAAAACCATATTCCAGTTACAGAACCTTCCATATTTGAGGAAGCAATCATGCAGAAAGAATGGAAGGAGGATATGATGGAAGAATATCAATCCATCATGAAAAATTATATATGCCTATACAATTTTACAAGATAAAGCATGCAGTGAATGAAAGTATTGATAAATACAAGGCAATATTTGTGGCTAGAGGGTTCTCCTTGTTAACACATAAGATTGATCATGTAAAGTAGGATTTATGGTTTTCAGAGCCTACATTTAGCCATATCTCCGGGTATTATTTCATACCATCAACTAACAACCTCTTCGGAGTGTGCAAGCTATATTTCAGTTGGCTCTATGAATTGGCATTGTGAACTAGTTAAGGAAGAGGGTTGGAGGTTGTGCAGCTTGCAGGCATCTGAGTGAAAATATGAAATTACCAGCATCAACCTCGTAGACATGAGGTACTCCATGAGATTTTTTGTCTTGTTTGGATGTCAGGAAGGGTTTGGATACTTTATTTTCCTTTGGCACTGCGAACTGGCTCAGGCACTATGGAATTTCCTGTAGCAGTTGCTTTTATAGATTTGATCATAAATCCCAAATGGTGATGTGGGTTTTTCTGAATTTTTTTGTGGAGGAAGATGATATCCTTGTCAACTTGCTGACCAAATTTCATCCTTCCCCAGTTTGGAATATGAGAGAAACAATTAAAACACCAATGCGCTACTAAATGTGCTGCAAATTCTTTGTTTTGCATAGTTGTTGGATATTCGCCTTGTTGGGAGGTTGCCACCTATCAAGGGGGGTTCAAATAACTTCTCATGGATAAGTTAGATGTCAAGGGACACCTACACCTAAGTTTTATCTCCATTAAATACCTCATGCATTGAGTTGGAAACAATTTATTAATGACTTCCAACAATTTCCTGAAAATTAGCAGTTTGTTGGATTTTTATCTCTTTGACTATTGCCACCTAGCTCCAAGGCCTAGAATCCAATGAAAGAGATGGGATTCGACCTCCTAAGTATACTTTGATGATATTTTATATTTAAGAGAGGAGGGAGCTCTTGGAGAAGGGTTGGATTCATGAGCCAAGAGAGGCTAGAGAGAGTAGGAGCAGGCAGTTTCCTTGTGTGTGTTTATTTGTAAGCCTGAGGGCATTTTATGATTGTAATCATTACTGCTATTGAAGACCCATGAGAGTTGTGATTTTTCATATTGTAATTCTTGTGTTTTATATATCTTCTTATTTGAATATATTGCATATTTGAGGATCAAAGGCTTCCAATTATTTATGGATCCCTAAGCAATAGAGGATCTATTGTAATTTTGTCCATCAGTCATTGTTTTATTCAAGTATTTGTTGATTTATTAAACTGAGAGGATCTTTGTTTAGTGAACATTCTATCTTATGTTTTCCTTCTTCATTCTTCCATCTATCAACATATAATATTGTATT
>SNQJ01S0073058.1:8211-46075 GCA_010110895.2 Picea sitchensis | reverse complement strand
TTTTTTGCAACAATGACAATAAGAAGGTGGTTACAAAATGGAGGGAAGCTAGTAGGAATTTAATATAGTGATCTACATGAGAAAGAATGACATTACTTAGTGTCCACATATTACAAACTTTCAAGATAAGAAGTGAAAGGAAGATGGAAGGAATTTAAAGCAATTTCTAATTGGAACGCTATCTTTTTCAGTCTTCTAGAATCTGTATTGCAATTCCATGTCATTTCCCTCATGCCCACTATCAGATTCTTGATGTTTGCTTGTATTTGCAAAACCCCCTTATGAAGCTTATTGTTGTCATCTTTCTCCTTTATTAAGTTGATTTCATCGATGATTTTTTTTTTTTTTCCAAGAGAAGAGAATGAGAATGCAATCTCTCCTTCCCAATTCAATTCCCCTCAATATTAATTGCATTTATCTTATTTTGTGTTCCCTTCTCCTCCTCAACATCATGTCTAGTTAGTCAAAATGATGACTATCTTTTGAGAATTTAGATATCCTTTTGGGAAGAAAGACAATTGTTGTGGTGATTCTCAATTTCATCTTGGTTGTGATCTAAATGACAGTGAGGGTGTCCATTCCACTGTTTAATATTAATGGAAACAAATATCACATAGTGGAACACTCTTTCTCAGTCAATAATAGTAGTCATACCATGATAATTATGTATGAAAGTTACTACGGGGTAAATGCAATCTTTTAGTGAATTACTTCTAATTTTGGTGATCACATTTTCATTTTCATATATACATTGATGAATACATGAATCCTTTGTATTGAGGGTGATACAATCAAATGATGGTGGAAAATAATTCAAAATTTTATAATTTCATTTTCAATTATAGTGAAAAGTAATAAAAAATAATTGAAATCGGCAAAAACACTGCTTAGTACCTACCTCTTAAGAAAAGTTTGAAAAAAAATAGTAATAATATAATCCTACAAATGAATCACAACACAAAATAAAATCTCCTTACATTGATAATAGAAACAATTATTAAAAAAAGAGAACATAGTTGCAAGGAAGGGATGCATAGTTCAAGATCATAGTGATTTACAACTTCAACTAATTAAAATTCTCTTGATAGTGTAGGTTCTTAATATTGCTATTATTTACTTAAGTCTTAATAGTGGCTTCAATAGGATTTATTCCATCTCGTCCTAGTTAAATGAAAAGAAAATGAAAGTAGGCTATCCTGAGTTGCTTACCCCATTTCATAATAAATATAAGTCGAATGAACATTACTAGGGACTTTAGAATCCAAGTAATGCAATGAAAGTAATTAACAATCATAATGCAATGAAAGTGAAAGTGATTCTATATTTTCAAAATGAGTAAATAAGAAATTATCAAGGAAAATTATGTGTTACGGGTGGGTTTATGACACCATGCATTCATTAATATGCAATAGAGATAAAATTAGTTGATGAAATTCCATATTGTATATGCAAAACATAGTTAGCTTGTTGAATATTTGATGCTTCTTGTAATTAATCTATCTTGATGTTTGAAACACTCATACAATAAATTGGTTATGTGATTCTTCATGAATATCTAAGATAGAGATTACAACAGACAATAGAATATTGAAGGATACCAATAAACTATTTTTTTTAATTTTCATTTTTATTATACATTGTCTATTTTTAATTATAATAATATTGATATTCTATTAAATAAAACTCTAATCGATCCAATTGTTGGAATTTGGATAACATATGTTGTGAATTTGATATTATATAGCATTAGATTGTTTGGTATGTTCAGGTGTTAGATACATAACTTACATAAGCACTTAGAACTTCACATTATTTAAACCAAGATTATTTTGTCATTATTAATTAGGGGAAGTAGCACAACATAACCCTCCTTTATTGTAATGCATGATCAGTTATGGATATATTAGAAGGTAGAAAAGATGATCACTACCTAGTGTAACAGGTGACTATATATTGGAGGTAGGTTGACACTTACTAAATATGTTCTTGAGATTGTCCATATGTATCGGCACTCTATGGCCTACATACACATTGGAGTGATAGAAAAAGATAAGGAAAAAATGCTTTCCCTTCTTATGGATTGGAAGAAGATAAAAACACATAATTTCTCTAGGTGACTAGGGATTAAAATATATTCACTAGTTTAGTAAAGTAGTTGCAGCTCAATGTATTTGGAAACTCACTAATTGTGAAGGTCTATGACATAAAGTTATCTCTCAAATATATTTAGACCCATTGACTCATTTAGAATGGATTAGGTTATCTATAAAACTAATACAAAATTATTAAATACCTAGAAATATCTAGCCATGTCTTTCCCTCTTATTGGAAATTTACTTGCTTGGAGAATATGAGATAGGAAAAAGGTTAGCTTTGGGATTGATCCTTGGATGAGATGTTTTGGGCATCATCAACTCCCTCAAGACTTGTTAAATACACTGAATGATCATGGTATGTATGTACTAGTTGATGCTACAAATCTAACCAGTACTAATATTTGGCAGCATGGATGGAAGAATGATCAAACACTAGGATTGGAAGGTATATAGGATGATCAATGGAAGGATTTCACTTAGAGGTTGTCTCGGGGTTATATCATATAAGGTTAGAGGATAACTCCTTGGTATTGTTAGATTGTCAGTCCATAAAGAATCACAAGTATTATATTATTATTGTAATAAAAAAATGAGGTTCTATCCCACATGCATAAAGCATGACTTACCTCTTACTTTATAATGACACAAATTGAGAATGTATGATAAGAGGTAATATTTGATGAGAAAACTTGGAAATTATTTGATGTATTATCCTCAAATTAATATTCAACTTAGTATATGTGGGTGAATGGTATGGTATTACCATCCCATTATTGTAATTTTGTTCCAAATAATTTCTGGAAGAATAGCCTAAATTTGTAAATAAGGAGAAAATAAGCTTGGAGATATTTTCAAACATTGAAATATTTGAAAGAAAAGAGGTGATAAAGTTGGTACTGTTGTGATAAATGTAGTTGAAGACTTGGTAAACTTTGTACAAGGGTTCTTTGACCCGTGTTATGCCTTTAACGAAAAATCTTTGTACAGTAAAAGAAAGTGTATTGTGATTTAAAGATAAAGTTTGAACTCTCATTGAAAACAAAGTGATGCAGGAGCATTGGCTTCCCAGGTTAAAGTGTAAATGTCTAGTTAGATCCTTAGGTCTAGACATCAGCCCAAGGAGGGGCCATTGTAAAAGTTCATGTAAAAAAAGTGTCTTATCTGTTAGTATAGGTGTCAATGCAAACATCAAAGTTATGTAACAGACTCCTAAGACAGTGGGATGACTCGAGAGAGTGTTTTAGTGGAACTGCAAGAAGATAGGATTTGTTTGAGTGAGTCATAGGTTAGTTTTCCAAAAATATCAATGGTTGCAATAATTTAGGGACAGTTGTTGAATTGTAGAAATCGGTTGAAGAGCTGGAAGAGCTCTATCTTGAAAAAGGACCGAGGGATTTTGTAACTCGGGAGAGGGGGAAGAGTAGTTTTAGAGTTTGAAAAGAAAGCATGGAAAGTATCTGTTGTGAATGAAAAGAAGTTTTTGGCTTTACTGTATGAGAGTGTTTTTTTGTGTGTATACACTATGTATAATGTGTTGAACAATGGAAGTAAGCGATAGTAGCTCTGTATGTAGCTATTGGCTATATGTGAAACACGCAGAGGCCATTTTAGGCTTAAGAAGACTTTGTTAAGACCAGAATACCAATGCATATATGATGCATGAAAGCATTGAAAAAATGCAGAAGCTATTGAGGTTTAATAAGACTCTGCAAGCCAAAGTGTCTATGTATGCTTGGGTGCACGAGAGTATGAAACTATGCAGGTGTTGTATTGTGGTCGTAGTAAGCTTGAGCATGACGCTATGTGAACTAGCTTAAGAAGTTGCTCTACCAACAGTAGGAGTTCTGAGTGTGTAAGTTGGAGGACGGAGCATGGGATTTAAAACCTAGTTGCGGTGTGAAGATTGTAGGCACGAGCACACAAGAGGTTTTCGGCGTAGATGCGTTGCAGAGACAGTGCATTGACTGTGCAATTTATTGTTGTTGAGTTGTGAATGAATTTGAATGTGTGGGGTCACAGAGTATCTTGTTTTTTGTGTCAAGGAGGAAAGGCCCTGCGCAGAGTTAGTTGTATGTATTGGTAACATGAGATGAACGGTCCCTGAAATCCTTCGAATTGATCGAACGGTGTATAAAAGCTGATGGGTCAATCTAGTGATGAGTGGAAGGTCAAGCGATGACAAGGAAAGTCAGGGCGACTAAGAGATGGCTTGTTAACTGTGAGAATATGCGTTTTAATCGACATTGGGAGAATTTCATGTTTAGAACTGGGACATGATTGTGCCAATCGATGTTCCATTGAGTGGGAGAAGACTCATTGAGAAACTGCAGACATAAATCCATTCTCATGCGTGCAGAGGATGAGTGAGGATTTACACATAGTAAATCAACAGACCCTGAGCGTTTTGGAAGAAATCAACGGTTGTTGTACATTGCAGAGATAGATCAACGGTCCCTGAGCATTTAAAGGCCAGATCGACGGTTCCCGTAGTTGATCAAGCAGGTCAACGATGTCAAATTGCAGCATAAACAGGTGGTAGCACGAATGAATGAGATCCATCGTTGTGTTGATCGATGGGGAAGTGTTTCTATCACAATCAAAGTTGCGTTCAAGTTAAGAGTGTGGAAGCACTATTACGTTATGCACGCAAGCCATCAAGCAACAGGTTGAAAGTAAACTGTTAACGAACCTAACGGTTGAGCACTCAAGTGTTAAGAGAGAAGAGTTAGTGGAGGCTGCCAGAGCTGGAGGAGCAACTAAACTAGTCAAGGTTTACTAGTTTAATTTGTCCATTTGTTTAATTCAGTTTTGCACATGAAAAAGCAGACCGATAGGTAAACTATTAATAGGTTTTGACTTATTTGTAAAGTATAAACCTATAAATAGTGTATTTGATCATACACACTTGTTATAGATTCTCTTATGGTGGTCTTAGAGAGGACGAGGCCATAAATTTTGGTATCAGAGGGAGGTTATAGAAATAAAGCGCAGAAGAGAATACAAGAGCAATGCTTTTGTGATGACAAGCCTGTAAAGAAGAGGGTTCATGAGTTGAGAAGTTTTGCATGCAGGTGAAGAAGAGGTGAGGAAGAGGCTTGTAGCCTGAGCAATGAGGTCCTTGACAAGGATAACTATTGTGGGAGGACTGATTGCATGCAGAAGGTAGCAGCGCTAGAGGAGAAACATCTCAACAGAAGAAGGTCATAGTCCTTAAGGACAGTGATGAAGGAAACTAATGAAGGTTTCTGAGAGGAAGTAAAGTGTGGCCAGGGACCTAGTATTTCAACTGAGGGTTGATGTACAAGAGGACATTTATGTTCTCATGCAGATGAGTTGTGAGTGTGAAGCCTAGAAGGATCATAGAGGAGTGCTCAAGGAGGTTCTAAAAAGAGAACCGGTACTTGCCAAAAGACCAAGCACAGAGGAGGTTTGGTGAGGTGAGTTGTAGCAGGAGGAACTGTTACTGCAGGGGCTAGTGCAGCTCATAGAGGGTGAAAGAACTCAAGAAGATGACTATTGAACATCATAGCAGAGGTTCGGGAGGCAGCCACAAAGTGAAGAAGGGAGATGCCAAGACAAATGGTATATGGGAGAAGATGACTGATGAAGAATATGAGAGAGAATTAGCTGAGATGAGAACCCATCTTGATCTATTGATGGGAATGCTACAGAGGAGTGATGAGGACTAGAGGTGTTGATGGATCATGAGGAAGAAATTGAGGTGGAATAAGCTACAGAAGAAGATGAAAGAGCAATTGATGAATGCTTAGTGGGAGGAGGAGATACTCAAGGCAAGTGAGTATCAGGGAGAAGACTTGAAGGCTGAAACTTCAAGTGAGGCCAAGAGGTCTCATGGTTTTAAAACTGATATTTTGTGTATGTTTGCAGATGAAAAGAATGAAGATGGGACATCTGGGTCTCATTCAAGTACACATGCATAGTTCATAAAAAGTGTTTCACTTCAGCATGCAGCAAAAGTTGAAAGCAGGGAAGTCTTGGCTTATGATGACTGCCAAGAACAGAAAGAGGCAAAGGAGGACATCAAGCAAACACATGTTATTCTTGAGGAAGCCGAAAAGAAGACTATTGAGGACTTTCTGAGTCTCGTAGTAGACTTGGAACAACAAGAGGAAGGTTGTGCAGAAGACAATCCATCATTTGGTGTTGTCTTAAGTAAATATGAAAGTTTCCAAGTAAGGAATGAGAAGAAATGTCTTTCAGATAAAGATAAAGATGAATTATTGCAGCAGAAGGAGGTTGTAAATTCCTTGGTTAATGATGAAAGTAACCCTATAGGAGATGAAGCAATTATGCTTCTTGTGATGGAATCTAATACTAATGAAGACCAGAAGAAACTTGCTCACTTGAGTGGCCAAAGGGAGACTGTTGGATAGGCATCTAGTGTTGTTACGGTGGTGGAGGATCATAATTCTATTCCGATCAAGGATGCTGAATTATTGTCACAGAAGGATTGGCTTGGTGACAAGAAAGGAGATAGGGAAGATTGTACAGAGTCTTCAGAATAAATTCTATGTGAAATGGAAGATTTGTGGCATGAGCTCAGTGTTTTGAAGAATAGACTCGCAAGCCAGAGAATGATTATTCTAAGTGTACAATCAAAATTGGAGGAAAGTAAGGTAGATGTGTTTCAAGCTAAAAGAGAATCAGACTTAGAATTGAATGAGGCTGAAAACTGTCTGGCAAAGTATGAAGATGCAGTGGTTGAAGATGTTGAATTGACTATCAGAATCAGTCAAGGAGTGGAAGGACAATTACTGAGGATTGTCAAGGAAAGAAAAGAGATTTATGCTGAAGTTAATGATCAACATCCCTATGATGTGTTTACTAGTATACAAAGAGGGATGATTGATTATGTTGCTGCAATCAGAAAAGGGGAAGAAAAATTACTTTTTGATGGTGAATTTGCAGGCAGAAAGCATGAGGAGGATATTGCAGAGGGAGATGCTTACAACACCATCACGAAAGTAAGGATGGCAGCAATATCTACAGTAGTGTTTGGAGAAATGTCCTGGACAACATCTACAACAATTTCAAGAGAAAAAGCAGAAATTGTAGCAAGAAGAGCTGAAGAAAGAAATCAGCAACAAAACAGAGTTTGGGACCCAGGAAAGACAAAAATAGAAGGAACATGATCAGGTGATCATGATTTCTTTCTACTCTGGGAGTCTGATGTAGGAGCATTGGCTTCCAAGGTTAAAGTGTAAATGTCTAGTTAGATCCTTAGGTCTAGACATCAGCCCAAGGAGGGGCCATTGTAAAAGTTCATGTAAAAAACGTGTCTTATCTGTTAGTATAGGTGTCAATGCAAACATCAAAGTTATGTAACAGACTCCTAAGGCAGTGGGATGACTCGAGAGAGAGTTTTAGTGGAATCGCAAGAAAATGGGATTTGTTTGAGTGAGTCATAGGTTAGTTTTCCAAAAATAGCAATGGTTGCAATAATTTAGGGACAGTTGTTTAATTGTAGAAATCGGTTGAAGAGCTGGAAGAGCTCTATCTTGAAAAAGGACTGAGGGATTTTGTAACTCGAGAGAGGGAAGAGTAGTTTTAGGGTTTGAAAAGAAAGCATGGACAATATCTGTTGTGAATGAAAAGAAGTTTTTGGCTTTACTATATAAGAGTGTTTTTTTTGTGTATACGCTGTGTATAATGTGTTGAACAATGGAAGTAAGCGGTAGTAGCTCTGTATGTAGCTACTGGCTATATGTGAAACCTGCAGAGGCCATTTTAGGCTTAGGAAGACTTTGTTAAGACCAGAATACCAATGCATATCTGATGCATGAAAGCATTGAAAACATGCAGAAGCTATTGAGGTTTAATAAGACTCTGCAAGCCAGAGTGTCTGTGTATGCTTGGGTGCACGAGAGTATTGAAACTATGCAGGTGTTGTATTGTGGTCGTAGTAAGCTTGAGCACGATGCTATGTGAACTAGCTTAAGAAGTTTATCTGCCAACAGTAGGAGTTCTGAGTGTGTAAGTTGGAGGACAGAGTATGGGATTTAAAACCTAGTTGTTGTGTGAAGATTGTACGCACGAGCACACAAGAGGTTTTCGGCGTAGATGCGTTGCAGAGACAATGCATTGACTGTGCAATTCATTTTTGCTGAGTTGTGAATGAATTTGAATGTGTGGGGTCACAGAGTATCTTGTTTGTTGTGTCAAGGAGGAAAGGCCCTGCGTAGAGTTAGTTGTATGTATTGGTAACAGAAGATGAACGGTCCCTGAAACCCTTGGAATTGATTGAACGGTGTATAAAAGCTGATGGGTCATTCTAGTGATGAGTGGAAGGTCAAGCGATGACAAGGAAAGTCAGGGCGACTAAGCGATGGCTTGTTAACTGTGAGAATATGCGTTTGAATCGACATTGGGAGAATTTCGTGTTTAGAACTGGTACATGGTTGTGCCAATCGATGTTTCATTGAGTGGGAGAAGACTCATTGAGAAATTGCAGACAGAAATCCATTCTCTTGCGTGAGGATGAGTGAGGATTTACACACAGTAAATCAACAGACCCTGAGCGTTTTGGAAGAAATCAACGGTTTTTGTACAATGCAGAGATAGATCAACAGTGCCTGAGCGTTTAAAGGCCAGATCAACGGTTCCTGTAGCTGATCAAGCAGGTCAACGGTGTCAAATGGCAGCATAAATAGGTGGTAGCACGAACGAACGGGATCCATCGTTGTGTTGATCGATGGTGAAGTGTTTCTATCGCAATCAAAGTTGCATTCAAGTTATGAGTGTGGAAGAACTATTACGTTATGCACACAAGCCATCAAGCGACAGGTTGAAAGTGAAGTGATAAAGAACCTAACGGTTGAGCGCTCAAGTGTTAAAAGAGAAGAGTTAGTGGAGGTTGCCAGAGCTGGAGGAACAGCTAAACTAGTCAAGGTTTACTAGTTTAATTTGTCCGTTTGTTTAATTCAGTTTTGCACATGAAAAAGCAGACCGATAGGTAAACTATTAATAGGTTTTGACTTATTTCTAAAGTATAAACCTAGCAATAGTGTATTTGATCATACACACTTGTTAGAGATCCTCTTATGGTGGTCTTAGAGAGGACGAGGCCATCACAAAGTTACTTGTTATTCTCTTAAGTGCAAAGAACTAGTTGTATCCATCAAAATAAAGGGATCTTTTTTGGTGGTTGTGTTGTAGATCACTGAAAAATTGAATAAGGGGGTTAACGAAGGCTTTGTGCTTGTGCAATGATGGATGGATTTATTTTGGAAGGTAGATAGTATTTTGTGTCTAGTATCTAACACTCATCTTTAAATTAGCAAACAAAACAAGCACACAAATTCAAATTTACATGTCCTCATTATGTGAATAAATCACAATGGTGCATGTGACATTTAAAAATATTGAAATCATCTCAAACCTATTGCCTTTTTAAATTGGAAAACAATTCAATGACACATTCGCATTAAGTGAAAATTGTAAATTCAAGTGTCTTTTTGGGTTAAAATGTTTTTGAGTAATTGAAGTTGAAGCATAAAGTTGATTCATTTAACCAAGTCATTGAATTGTAAAAGGGTGGAGTTACAAACCCTTTCAAAGTCAATTGTGAAAATTGACAAAAATAGGTCGTGCCTAAAATTGAATAAGGAGGTCAAGTGACATCAAGGTCAAGTAATTATAAAACGATCGCTTTGGGGTGCACTATTGATATTACCTGGCATCTTAAGATGTTTAGCAACAAGCAATCAATCGTGACACATAAGAAAACAAATAAGCAAGAAAGCAAGTACTAGTGAGCATGACAAGTGAAAAATCTAAATGGGTAAAGAAGGAAAGCATTTGCAAAACACCAATCAAGAAATTAAAGAACTATAGGACTCATTACATGAATTGGATAATTGGATTTTTGATATTCACAAGCAAATTGATCTAAAAGATAAATTGATTGAGTCACTTCAAATAAAATTAATAGAAAAGGAGCAATGAATTGAGAACATGGTTTATGCAGCATGTGCAACAAATGACCTCATACAAAAAGTTGATGTTACTTGTGACACAAATGAATTAATTCAAATGGTTGATGTTACATGTGATATATATGATCTAATGCAAATAATTGATGCTAATTTCGACATAAATTATCTAATGGAAATGGTTGATAAAATTACAACAAAATATATGTTGATGATTCCTCACCAAGTTATGAGATGGAATTATTCATTAGCACTGAATTAATGAAGGAAAATTTTGTTGAAGATGACTCACAAGAAGAAACACATAGTAATAACATCACCAATAAATGTGAATTTTAAGTTATGAAAGAAAATATTTATGAATAACATCAAGAAGTAAAAAATGGTATTTCCAAGATGATTGTCAGACCTTGGGAAGAATCGAAATTCAACAAGAATCGGTGTCACTTAGGATATAATGAAGGAATAAGCTTTCATATACTATATTACTCCAAACCAGTTCACTTTATGAGTGCAGTATTTCTTGATGAAAATTTGAAGACTCTAGAAGTTAAGATTGTTGATGATACAATTAATGATAAAAACATTGAGCAAATTCTTGATAAATTTTAGAATTGTCATAGGATTGGCGATATGGAGATAGAGTGTTTTGATCTCCATCCTTGTCTTCATTATGAGAATACAAATCATCATTTAGTTAGATTTAAAAAAGATGAAGGATAGAAAGAAAAATTTCACTATGGTTGGATACCTTCATGGGATATTTGGATAGCCAATAACTTAAGCATGTTTGGTGATAAGGGGACCCTTCCTATGTAGGTAAAACATCAAATGAAATTTTTATACAAAAGTGTGAATATTAATCCAAAAATTAAAAAATACAAGACGAGTAGGTAACTTGGAGGTGGACAAATCTTATCAATGAGATTTTATAATTGTGCATGCCAAGGTGTCCCTAGATCATGTGGTGTTGGAGGAGTGATATACCTCTCTAATTCTCATAAGGTATCCTTTAGATCTAGTCTAGGTGAAGACACAAATAATTTGGAAAAAGTGAAGTCCCTTTATCTTATTGAGGTTGGTTATTGAGAAAGGTATTTCACAGATTCAAATGATGCAAATGATGGGAGATTTAAAACTAGTTATTGCTTAAATAACTGGAAATATTGGACAACATGATTCTAAGACCATTCTTTGATTAATTCAAGTTATTGGAGACAAATTATCATCCATCTCCTTTATACACATCTATAAGAAGATTAATAAAGAAGCATGTGCTCTTTCCAAAAAATAACTAGAGTTATCAAAAGGTACCTAGCAAACTGTTGAAGGATACGTTCTTTGATTAATTCAAGTTATTGGAGACAAAATTATCATCCATCTCCCTTATACACATCTATAAGAAAATTAATAAAAAAGCATGTGCTCTTTCTGAAAAATAACTAGAGTTATCAAAAGGTACCTAGCAAACTGTTGAAGGAGATGTTGGAGTTCGTATTAAATAACATTAAAATCCCTTAATTCTTTTTAATTACTTATATATTGTGTTTCAAAGCTATTTGGTTGACTTTGTAGGAGGCCTTTCTACACATTGTAATTCCTTTTTGGTAATTCTTTTTCGAGAGATGTAAAGTGGGTCTCAACTCCTCTTTTTGTCTAAAAGTTATTGCTATGTAAACCTAGAACCTTATATCCTAGCATTGTTTTTACTTTTAATGTTATTTTCAATTTACTCAAATTTGTTCCAAAACATAATTTTAATATACTAAATGTAAATATGCAATAAATATGGCCTTTTCTACTTGAAATGGAAGATACAATTTTTTCAAAATTAAATTTGTAATTTTAATATACTAAATGTACATATACAATATGGCCTTCTCTACTTGAAATAGAAGATACAGTTTTTTCAAAAATAAATTAATAAACAAATTTAATTTTATTGTAGATATGTCGTGGTTACAATATTTTTTCATTTTTAACCATACATAAATACTTTGTCTTCATGAGTAAGTATTCACTTTCTTTTTCCAAGGAAACAAATGTAACTCTTACTCAAGTGGAACCTTCCGGACGATAATAAGAACTAACTAAAAATCAAACTAAATAGAACCTCAAAGAGAGCCATAGAACTATCTCCTCCAAAATATTACTTTCATTTTACATACTATCAATTATCATTTCCAAAAACTATAACATTTTACATACTTAACCATAGAAAAAAAGTTTAGAACAAGAGAGCCATAGAACTATCTCCTCCAAAATATTACTATCATATTACATACTATCAATCATCATTTCCAAAAACTATAACATTTCACATACTTGACCATAGAAAAAAAAAAAAATTAGAACACATCAAAGGAAGCCTACTCTAAATTAACATTATGACCATCATGAAACTTAGAAAAAACATAGTAATTTTCCATCACTACCAAGCCTTCTTTGAAAACATTATCAACAACTTAATTATGCTTTTTATATACATTTGTAAAATTGATATCCTAGAAAGTGCCAATTATAAGTTTTATCTACTCTGCTACAATTTGTAAGCTAATATTCTAGATATGTTTGTGCCCATTGTAACCAACAAAAAATCACCAAAACCCTATAGGTTTCTTCTCCCCTTATCGAAGGAAAATTTCATTAAATAATAAAGAGCAATTAATTCTCCAAAATTATTAGTCCCACTACCCAGATTTGCTTTGAAATAAAATTATTTCATTAAATAATAAAGAGCAATTAATTCTCCAAAATTATTAGTCCCACTACCCAGATTTGCTTTGAAATAAAATTATTTTTTTTAAAAAAGAAAGTAAGAAAACCCAAATTTCATTAAATAATAGAGAGCAATTAATTCTTCAAAATTATTAGTCCCACTACCCAGATTTGCTTTGAAATAAAAGTATTTTTTTAGCAAGAAAGTAAGAAAACCCAATGCCAAATAGTCATGTTTTTTCCTTGACAAGCTCCGTCAAAATGCTCCCATGGAAACGTCAAAATTCTCCCATGGAAAAGAGTAATCCACCTGTAAACCACCTACCCTCCTTGTAACAGTTTGTTTGGGAGCCTCTTTATAAAAAAGGAAGAAGCCCCATCCCCTGAGCCGATCGGAGAATCCTCAAACATAGAGACATTCCTAAAGAAGTCAATTATGTTAAATGACTTCGCAAAAGAGGCAAACATAAATTTCAAAGCAATACTATTTTTATGTTTTTTAAATGAATACTTAAAATAATTTCATAGTCATATTTTAACCAATTCTATGAACATTAAAATAAACTTATTTATTTAAAAAAATATTTATATTTATATTTGTATATATTTTAAATGATTTTCATATTTTAACCTTAACACTAAAATACCTTTATGTATTTTAAATAATAATTTTACTCCTATAATATTAACACTAATACACCTTTTTTTTTTGTTATAAATAATAATTTTACCTTTATCGTTCAAGCATTACCTCCTTCAAAAATATATAAAATCAAATGTGAACTAATACAAAGTATTAAACCTATTAATAAAATGTTTATCCTTGAGGGGTACCAGGTGAAATGGGGTAATCCATGATCCTGAAGGAAACCAGTTAACAAATTATGCGCTTAGGGACTTATGAACGTATTCAATAATATTTCAGAATCTTATTCTCTATGGTGTGACCTCATTATTGCCAAGGACGAAGGAATCAAAAGCTTAATAGTGCTAGGGGACTCTTTGATGGTTCTCGGAGTAGTCAAAGAACTAGGAAATCTCATAGGAAGCAAAGTCATTTCAATAATTTGAAGTATTAGGAACCTTGCATCACACTTCAAAAAAATCTAATTTATGTATATTAAAAGGGGTCTTAATGCTGAAGTTGATAAATGGGCTATGAAGGAAACAAAATTGCAACAGGGTTCCATACATAAAAATGGGGTTCCAAGTACCCTCCACATTCCATAATACAAAATGGCGCAATGTAAGGGAAATTGAACACATATGCCTCTGCTTCCAAGTGATATATGGGACAATGTCTCTTCACATTTCGTATTTATATGAATTGGAGGAGGGAAATAAAGGGCATGTTTGGCATCCTGTAGTGGCCGATCGATAGAGGAAAGTTAGGGAAGTCCAACGGAGCTCTAGGGAGATGTTTTTGGTCTACACAATTTCAATGTTGGTAAATTACTTCTACTTCACCAGGAAAGTCTTGGGTTCGTGACCGGAATTCTTTGTTCTTGTTTCTCTTGTGAAATTGGATGTCAAAGGGAAGAGTAGTGGGTTCAGTTTCTTGTTATTCTTGTTCATATATCAAGAAGTTGCTTCTAGGGGCCGTTGTTGGGGGGATATTTGGGTATGGTTTCGGTTTCGGGAACTTGGTGAAGATCATATCCGTTGTAGTCATGTAAAATCCAAATATCAAAGAGGTTCGAAAATTTGTATAAAGGAACGAGGAGGTCACTCAAGCTAATAGCAAAGAACTCACACTTATTTGAGCGAAACTGTCAAAGATGGACCAGGATAGTACCATGCATAATGAAAATGCCATGACCCTTATGTTAATCCAAGGGCAAAGGATTGATGAACCCATGGAAGTGGAATCTAAGTTCAAGCTACGTGCTTTTATAGCATCTTCATGACTAGAAACAATTTCTTTGGCCTCCAACAACTTGGGTTCTGAAAATTCTTGGCCAAATGGCATGAGGGAGGAAGAGACAGTTAGTTAGATCAGGGACCCTATGGAGATTGAGGAACAAATTCCTCATCATTCAGGAGTGAGGCAAGAAGCATCGAGTAGTGTTCATTCATAATGTTGTGAATTTTTTTTACAACTGCATGTTTTTTGGGTTAGTTTGTTAAGCAGGTTACGTGTGAAATTTTTGTCAGAAAACTTTGTTAAAAGCTAGTATATTATTCTTAGAAAATAGCACTATCAAAGAGAACTTTCTGAATTTGATGTATGTAAATGTCGTGGCCTCGACACAACCCCTTTTAAAAATAAAAATAAAAGCATATTTTTTGTTCTTTTTAAAAAAAAATAACATGTTTCACCTTGAATTTGATTCCAAAGGTTGAATGAGAATGTTGTTAATAACACGTTTCTCCTTGACTTCGATTCCATCAGTTGAATGATAATTCTTTCAAAGAGAGGATTTAGAGTGAGATTGGGCACTTAGGTGTTAATGTAGTTATTCATGTTCACTCAAATCAAAATCGCTTGTCAAAATCACTTGAGTAGACAAGAAATGGTACATGAATTTCAACGTTTCTACCGGTAAGCATTATTTGTGAATTTGTTCCAACTTATGTTTGTCAAGATGATAACAATGTTGTATTATTATGTATGCAAAACAATCAATAAATATTCAACCACATAACATTTAATGCACATAACATTTAATGCTCTGTGTATTAAGTTTTACACCATCAAAATTTAAATAACTTTAAATCTGACAATACAAAAATGATATACAATATACATAGCATTAAATATTCTATAACCAAAAATTATTCCCCCCTCTATATAATGCATTCTCTCTTATGTGATGGGATGCCCAATGAATTAAAGGGTGCCAAAAATGCATGGGTGTCAAGATGTTGTCCATATTGGAATTTAATTTTTCAAATCACAATACTTAGATGGTCCCCAACCACATATTTAAGTGTTCTCATCTTCCAATCACATATTTCATTCAAGGGTTTTTGAGGGTGTTGAATTCATTTATGCATTAAAAAATGTAATTTAAACAACAAAAAATGGTGATTCCAAATAGTGTTAAGATCTTTAAATCCACAGAGATCAATTCCGCAATAGAAAACCAAAGAAAAAATGCACAAATTCAATCACACAGGAGACAATAGTTTACATGTAAAACCCTCAGGGTGAGGGAAACATCCACGGGACAATGGCAACGAAATTCTTATTGTTCAATAAACCGAAGATTACAACCAGTAGTCTGGAGAGGGCTTGAAGCCCTGGCTCAATATCTTCCTCAAAGGCATATGTATTTAAACAACTTCTCATTCAGTTATACAAAACTAAATACAATAACTATTGGCCCTATTTTAGCTGAGTTGTTAAAACAAGAAACACTAAATCTTCCACAAAACGTGGTTAGGAAAAACCACCTTATCCCAGATTCGTTGTCACCTTCCAACAAACTCCACCTTGACAACAATTTGCCTGATGCCTTGTCCAATTTGATTCATCACCTTCAAGAGAAGCAAATCACAACCACAACTTCTCTTCAATACTGATTCCAAAAAAACATGTCTGCACAACTTGCTCGAATATGGACCACTCCACCTCCATTAGTAACATGTCTTACAAAGTCATACCATGTCCAATTTAGGCAAGCTGAACTATGTGTCAAATGCATAAGGCTTTGACTACCATAGAAACAAAACCTGCACTTGTCCAAACTAACCCAATGGTCCCTGACACTCATAAAAGACAGAACCTGAAGTAGATCTCTTCTTGTCCAAATCCTCTTGCAAAATCTGAATAATCATAGACAAAAAACATTGAAACCACTATAGGTGATACATGTGCCTTTAAAATACCAAAGCACTTGTTTCACTGCTTTACCTGGATTTGTCATGTGACCACTGACAACACCAACTACATGTGAAATGTCTGATACTTGAACATATCAAACCTTTCCATCACATACTTTATTCCAACTAGCATACAATACATGAGACATAACCTTTTCTTCCATATTACAAGGATATACACCTGAAGAAAACAAATGGAAAGCCAAAGGGGTATTTTCTGGTTTCACATTATTCATGCTGAATTTCCTGAGTATCTTTTCCTTATACTGCAACTGTGATAACCAAATCTTACCATCTTTCTCGGCTCTATGTATTTCCATGCCCAAGATTTGTTTTTGCTGCTCTTTGATCCTTCACCATGAACATCCTTGCCAACTGATCCAACCTGCTGATCTTAACCATGATTTTACTTCAAAAAACATATCGTCAACAATCTAAACATCAAGATAATGAATGTACCATAAACACAATGGTTAAATTCATTTCTTGTAAAACTTAGCTCACCATGAAGGAATCACCCATCTTGTACCAATGCCTGATGCACATTTCAGGCCATACAATGACTACTTGAGCTTGCAAACAAATCTTCTGTTGTGATCCTGAACAAACCCTTATGGTTGTTGGATATACATATATCCTCATACAAATCTCCATAAAAAACTTGTCTTAGCATCTAGGTACAACCACTAGTGCCAACGCTACATGAATAGAGAAAAGCTTAACAACTGATGAGAATATTTCATGGAAATCAATGCCTTCCAAATACCTTTATGTTATCAGTCATGCTTTATTCCTTTCATATTTTACTATGTCTGATTTGAGAAGAAATCCATCAAACACTATCTTTGTTAATGATGATCTATATCCCTTGACATTGTCATTATAACCAAAAAAGATCTACATGTTTGATCTGTATCCTACCTTAGAATGTTGATGAGAGCATGAACATAACAATCAAACAATTTCAAAAAACTGAGTAATCACAAGAGGATACCTATTCAATATACCTCTTCGAGAATCTTCCAACCTTTTGCAACTAATGGTGATTGATTTTCCAGATATCACTTCACTGCTTCTGACCACAACTCATGTTGCAACTTGGCATTACTAAAGATGCCATTCGATCCCAATTGTCCTGCAATAATTTCCAAAATTCCAAGGAATATGAACCTGCCTCCATCATGTATTCTCAAACCCTTGATTTAACATGTCAATACATAAACACATCATCCTTTCTATTGACCCAACTTTTTGACTGGGGCACCTTTAGTGCTCCACCTCGAACAAAGTATTTGAAATCTTGACCACATCCGGCCATTACTGCCAAGTGAGCCTTTACCGCTCACCTCCAGGCACCTTTCAATGGAGTCCCAATGCTCCACCTTAACATGAACATTCCCTTGACCAAATCCGTCCAAGACTGCCAAATGAGTTTTTCACTGCTCACTTCCAGGCCACTTTATAATGGAGTTTCACCGAGCCCTTAAACATGCTCCATGACATGCAATTTTATGGACACCATACCAGGGGAAACCAATAATCATGGACCCGAAACCCACAACTGTAGACCTATGTACAAGGTTTTAATTCATGACTCATGCCCCCCACCCTTCTTCAGTCTACCTAAATCTATGTCTAGACTTTCATAGGTGACTTAACAGAACCAGGGGTATGCATGCCTAACGAGGTCTTACAACAATATGCCCAATTACATGTAACCAAAAAATACAACTCCAAAAGAAAATGTTCACATGGTAACTTTACCATTACTTTTACTACGATCACTACCATTTACCAACACTTCTGTCTCTGGTTGCTTGACCGCAAAGATGTCACAAACAAATCTTCCATTTGTTGAGCACCTTTCCTTCATGTGAATAGATTTGGGCATGCTTCCATAACCATAAATCTACTCCACTCATAGACAACCAGAGCCTTCAGCTCCGCTCTCTCTTTCAACTGGCATGGCCTCTTCCTTCAAGAGAGCATCTTCAAATTAGAAAGTAATACCATTGGATTAGATCTGATATCTTTGCAAACTCATGCTCCAAGAGCATAAATTTTACGAGGGCTCCACCATGTAGGCCCTCCCGTCTTCGATGCAAGTCCACCTTTCACATGATGCCTTTGTCTCCAGTGCTTTGAACCCCAAAGTGCTTGGTTCCTCTGCGCTCTATCTTTGCAGCCAAATCAATATGATTATCATCCATGCTAGCAACTCCTTTCTGGTACTCATAAACAAGGACCTTGTTTGACTGTCACCGCATCAATCATGTTCCATTATCAACCTCTCTTTTGGAGAGGAAATTTTTTTAATTGCTCACAGTGAAATGCTTTGTTTAAAATTTTATTGCTCGAACATATAGCTTGAAATCCCACTTCCTTTCTTTAATTGACCCTTGGCAACATGATTCAATTCACTAGACCTTTTCTTCCTTGGGCCCTTGGGCTAGTTCAAGCTTTCAAAAAAACAATTATACTAGGCCGAGTGGCTACACAACTACACTGCTCAAGAGTTCAATTATTACAAAAAAACAACGCATTTCATCATGCTTTTCATGGTATACACATTTGGTTAACTTAATGTGCAATATAATTGCAACGACCCCAAGAAACCACCGTTTTTACATATACCATATGTCAGTGCTTGCACCCTCGAGCCTTTCAAACATATCCATAACAACATATACATAAAACAGAAATGGAAACCCGAAATGGCTTTTAGGCCTCATAAAATACCTCATTCGTGTAGCTTACTTCCAACTTTGCGCTTCTTTTCACAAGCAGCAACCATTCTGCAATGCCATGCTCATGTTCTTGATAAAATCCAAGAACCTTTACAACTAACATGCCTGTTTTCCCTTTCAGATCTAAAAACAACTGCAACAATGTCACCGTGAAAGAAACTACCATATTGACTCAATTTGTTGTTGCAGACTTCCTCTGCATGTAATCCATACATATAGAAATACGTAATAAACTCAGAGAAGAGCCCAACCAAGCAGAGTTTTTTAGCACGACACTGCATCTAAAACGATAAACATTAGAAACCCTCGTTCAACCAACAAGCAAAACGACAACCTACTATTTTAGGTTGTCATTATAGGTTTTCAAACTCGGGTCGGCCCTGCTGTCAATATTGAGGCATTAGATTCGCGATCTTCCCCTCTTCTGTAGTAACTAAATGAAAGAAAATCGGCCAATGCTTGACCGGCGATCGGTGAGCATGCTCCGGTTCCTAGTCACTCGACCTCTCAATGAAAATCCTCAGTGTCCTGTGATAAATTGTGAAGGACGAGGAGAAATCTGGAGAATAGTATATTCAAATGTATGAAGAGTACAGAACTGGCCCGAAGGAGATTGGTAATACTAACGATAGGAAATAGGTAGAACATATATGCTCAAAGCAAGGCGAATAGAAAGTACAAGCTGTCGATGCGGTGGCGATTATGCGGTTATCTTGTTGAGGTACAATATATTTAACACTCCCTCTTAGACTCAACGGTCCCACAATCCGGTGGCAGCGACTATGCCTAATTGTTGTCTCTGGAAGTCAAAAACGACTTTCCTAGTGGCTTTGTGAAAGTATCAGCAAGCTGGTCTCTAGAAGCACAAAATTGTAGTGCAATGTCACCATTATTGACTAACTTCGTATGAAATGAAACCGGTGTCAATGTGTTTACTCTTCTTATGAAACACATGGTTCTTGGATAATGCAATTCTTGATGTGTTGTCCGCGGAAGATAGGAGTTGGATCCTTCTCGTTTGTGACACATGTCTTTCAATAATCTTCGACCATATGGCTTGACAGGAACGACTACATGCTACGCCTCTGTGAAGATAATTCGAGGGCGCTTCTTGATGCCCATGAAATGGGGTTAAGGTGCCCTGGTTGAAAAACATATCGATGTTGCTTTTCTGTCATCGGGCTATACCTTAGAAAGTCACTATCACGTGGCTCGAAAGTTGATTACAAATAGATGTAGTGTACCATAAACCAAAATGTAGTGTTCTGCTACATATCTCAAAATTAGTTTTTCCATTTCGGTGTGAATCATGGGTGATTCCATGAATGCGGAAACAGGCTGCATACACATGATGTCGGCTAGTTCTTTGGCAGGAATACAACAAACACTTCCACCAAAATTTTGTATGATGGGAATCCTTTATTGGGACCTTCATCATCCTTGCTTAATTTTGTGCCCAAAGCGATGGGTGCTGCGGATTGCAACCTTCATCGCGAGAAGCCCAGTTTGATGATAATGTTTGCATACTTTTGTGACGGACAAAGGAATTCCTGACTGATTGATGAACCTCAATTCCTAAAAATATTTCATTATGCCAGATCTATCATCTCAAACTCAGGTTGCGGCAAATCACCGGGTGGCTCTCAAATTTCTGATAAATCATGTCATCGGCATGTAAAGCGCTGATTGTTTTCGTGGTGACCACGAACAGTATAAAGTGTTGAGTTCCAAGACACGACTTACGGGTACAGAACCGCGTGGGATGGTGTCATTACAAGCTGCGCCCAAATCTTGCTTTTAAACCATACAAGGCTTTCTTCAACCCGATACACTTTGAACAGTTCCTCTTGGACTTCAAATCGAGGAGGTTGATTGACATAAACTTCTTCTTCTAAAAACCATTTGGGAATCTTGACTTGACATCCATTTGGTATGCCGCCATTTGTCTTTGTATGGCCATTAGACCTAACCCCACGCGTTATTAAATGCTTTCAGAACCACCACCATAATGTACCGGTTGTTTGTGAAAATCCTTGGGCAACAAGTCTTGCCTTGTGCGTCGTTTTAGTTTGGTTTTGTACACCACTTGACACCAATACTTTCTTTTTGTGTGCTGGCAAATCAACAAGATCCCATGTGTCTTTGTTCTTCTCAATGGAGTCAATTTCTTGGTTCATTGCTTGAACCCAATGTGGCTCCTTGAACGCTCATGAGATGTGTGACGCTGACATTAAAGCAAAAGATTATGCTGTTGAAAGTCATCAATGATGGATTTCGCTCGACGTCGAGTTCTCGATTAAATGGTTCGGAAGATGATTCTCTACTTGAAGATGGTATCACGGGAATTATCACGGTGGTCCTTGGACTTGCATTCTTGGAGGAATGAGTTGAAGTACTGGCTGTTCTGAATTTTCAGTGTTTTCAAAACTTGGTAGCAAAGGATTTTGGCTGTCCACTTGCTGGTTTTACGAGAAACATCGAGGGGTGGTTTCCAAAAATTGTACATCTCTGGTGGAATTAATTTCTTGGTGATGGGATTGTAAAAGCACGTAAGCTTTAGAGGTTTCAACGTAGCCCGATTAATTACATTTTCATACGTCATCAAATGCTTCCCTTAGTGGCGGAAATCGTGTGCATATGCTATGCATCCAAATGTCCTTAGATGAGCTACATTGAGCTTTTGTCCGGCTCAAGCTTCTTGGGGAACTTTCATCGTTAGACTTGTAGTTGGAGATCTATTCAAAAGATGGTGAGCATGCTACTGCTTTAGCCCAAAGAGTATTTGACAAATGTTTTTCTTTCAGAAGTGTTCTTGCCATATTCATGATGGTCGATTCTTTCTTTCAGCCACTCCAATCTGCTGTGGAGTATACCTTGTTGTTCACTTGCATGATGAATTAGCGAGGATTTGCAAAATTTCAAATTCTACGGTTTATAATTGCACTCTCAATGGGCGCAGGTAAAATTTGCCGCCGTTTTCAGATTACGCTTTTTAAATTCTTTTGAATTTTTAGCCAAATGTTCGAGACTTGTGCGAGGAAAATATATCCAGTTTTCTGGCGGTCTATCAGCTAGCGTAGAGAAAGTAAAAACTACCACCTATTGACTCGTTTTGCATTGGTCCACATAGGTCCATGTGAACAAGTTCAAGATATGTTGTTTGGCTTGATTGGAAGTCTGTGGAAAACTATTTCTCTTGTGTTTTCCAGGTATGAAAGACTCACATGGGGATTTTCTCTTTAAAAATAGGTAGCCCTTTGACCATGGAGTTTTACGAGTAGACTTAGACTCTGAAGGGTAGATGTCCAAATCTAGTATGCCAAACCATTGTTTCATTCAGGGTTGATGCATTATGTGCATGGAGTTGACGCTTCAGATTTGCAGTTATGAGGGTGAGGGAAACATCCTATTTGGAGTCATATAGATTCCAATCAATTTTAAATTGGGTTTTCTATCATAGATTTTACGGGATACTCCCTCAAAAGTACCTTATATCATTTTTCAATAAGTTTTCCTACGCATAACAAGTTGTGTTTAAGTGCGGAACATGATAAGACATTAGATATGTCTTTCTTTACATTATGTTCAGTAAGAATAGGAGCAGTTCCTCTTCCTTGAACTTTGACTAAATGATCATTACCAAGAGTAATATCGGAGGAAATTGAAGAATCAATAACAGAAGTAAGTCTCGTTGCATATTAAATGATTGCTGCATCCAACTGTCCGGTAACGAGATCTTTAGGTTGTTTGTTGAGTTCGTGTGGCATGAAAGAAGCTTATGGCGAGTTGTTTCAGGTGTGATTTGTCACATGTTACTCTGGTGATGCACTGCTTCTTCTGCATTCAGTTAGTAATGCCCATACTTTTGCAATAAAAACATTGAATGTTGGATTTGTCATTTGACCTTCTCCATCACATACTTTGAGAATTTTGGAAATTGATGGTGATTTTGTTGTTGATTTCTATGACCTTGGAAGCTCTGAGTGGGATATTGTTGTCTAATTTCCTCAGCGGTATGAGGGTTACCACGGTTGTTCCTCTTCCTCACTTCCTCTGAAATGAAATTGGTGGAAGGCATTTGAGATTGACTCATCCGTGAGATGTAGTCTTGTCTCAATGTCTGAGGAAGGGAACCAATTAGTTCATCTACGTTAGCGAGAGCTTGTGTCCTTGGATTCAGGGATGGGCATTACAACCATTTCAAATTTCTTTGGAAGAATTCTAAGTATTTTCTCAACAATCCTCTGATCAGGGATGAATTCACTGGTCAACCTGATCTGGTTCACGATTCATAAACTTATCCACATTTTCAGATTCTTTCATTCTTAGAGTCTCGAATTACGTCCTCATGGTCTGCAGTTTAACTGTTTTTTACTCTGTCATTTCCTTGATAGGAAATTTTGAAGATGTCGAGGAACTGTTTGGAAGTACGGTAGCACAGCCGATTTTCGAAGAATATCCGAATCATCTCACGAGTTATCGAATTTTGCTGTTTTCGCGGTTTCTCAAGGTTTGCCTGAGCATTTCTCTGGGCATTTGTCATGGCGGTGAGAACGGCTGGATCTGGTTCAGCATATCCAAGATCCACTGGTTCCCGGCATTCTTATTATTGCTTGTAGGAGCGACCTCATTCGAAGAGACGAATTCGTGGTATTCTTTCCCAAAAGAATCCCGGACCACGATTCGGGCGAGATTGGCGATTACGGCGCCGATAAATAAATCGCCGAGAAAAATGAGGGGAAAAATTGATGTTACCTCTATCCACCCGAGAGATTGCTGATTTTGCCGACTACGGTAGATAGGAGCTTATCGGACTTGAATTGGCCCTTGGTCTCCTTTCAATGTGACCATAGGCCTTGTGTTAAAGCTTCACGGGCTTTTCCGGTTTCTTTGGCTTACAAATCGCCGGAATACGAAAAATCACCTTTGGACTTTACAGCGGTCAAATCTTCCGGATCCGGACGGTCCGAGATCGCCAGCCGAGTTTGAATCCGGGATTTGTTCGATGTCGGTGTTTTAACTCCTTGAATCCAGCGATCATGCGATTTTCGATGCGTGCCGTTCGGGGACTTTTCGAAATTGATGATTGCTGCCACACGTGTTCCCGGCGAATGACCGGTGCGTCACAAATCCTCGAATCCCTCGATTCGCGAATCGAAAAAAGTCGATGCGGCCAAACGCTCGGGATTTTTCGAGCCGATCTCCTCCACACGTGTCACGAGCGGATGGGCCGGCTCCGGATGCGGTCGGGGATTTCGCTGTTATGAAACCCAATCACTTGTTCGCAGGTTTCGCGATTTCCCGAACACCGATGGTCAGCAGGTCAACACCGTCCTTGTCAGGGATTTCCCTATCGGGGAATCGGAACATCCGATGAATTCACATGTACCAATTCGAACCGAACTCGAAGCCACTTGTCCTCCACTTTCGTGCACAGGGTCCCCTGCTGCCCGTCCTCGCCGGGACCAGCGAATCAGCGGATCCGCGATACAAGTTTCTTAGGTGGTCAAAAACCACATGAACAGAACCTCCGAAGTCCGACTTCTTGGGATGTGACACTTGTCCTTAACGGATCAACGGTTCGGATTAAATCCCGGGGAAAATCGTAGGTCGCGATTACAAAGATATAAATCTCTTGCCTTTGCAAATGCCGAACGCCGAATTCCGAGTCCTCAGTTTGCATACGTGTCGAGGATAAATGAATGGGTGAGATCTTATCGGGATTTCTCAAGAGTGAAGAATTCTCCTGTGCACTCAAGACGACTAACCGTCGTGCACCTCTTCCCTGGCGATCCAACGGCGTAGGTCCTTTGCGCAGATCACGGCGGTGAAAGCGGCTTCGCCTTTCCAGCTCTCCCTCGTCCCTTAAGTTGGTTTCATACCGGTTGTTCGCGAATTGCCGCGGCTTCAATAAGGTACGTTCTTTGCTGAGATAAGTTCTTTACGTGGAAGAAAAGATTTTGAATCTTTCAAAGATTTGAAGAATTTCACCTAGCCGTGTTGCTTGAATCTTTGGCCGGATGAAAGCGATTTCCTTGAATCTTTAACCGGTTAATATGCAGCGAATCTTTAGCGAATAGAGGCGAAATCTTCAAGTTCTTTAAACTTCTTTTGTTCTACAGCTCTTTTGCGTCAATCTTTGGCGGTTCTTTGAAAAAATTGTGCAGGTTTCTTCTTGCGTCTGCGTCCATAAAGCTAACTTCTCGCGGCGATCTTTAAAGAGTAATGAAGACAGCTTTCCAAACAATGAAAAGTGCGTGGCGTGCTCCCGAATCCGTGAGGCTCTGTTGTGAGGATCGTGTTGCTTTCCGGACTGTGTTAAGAGGCTTACTGCTGTAGCTCGATACCATGATAAATTGTGAAGGAATGATCTTGAGAGAATATTATATTCAAATGTATGAAGAAGTACAGAACATAAGCGAAGAGATTCGAAGTAATACTAACAATAGGAAATAACTGAGCTTATATATGCTCAAAGCAAGACAGAAATAGAAAGTCAATAGGAAATAGCTGAGCTTATATATGCTCAAAGCAAGACAGAAATAGAAAGTACAACTGTCCAGTGCAGCTGGCAGTGTACGGTTATACTGTTGAGAGTACAATATATTTAACACACACTGCGTCTCCGTACTTGGCGCTGGTGTACCCACACATCATTTCTATGAAAGTTCGCATTGTCCATCTCAGATTCAAACCCGCGATCTCTGGCTTCTCCACTTCCGTCTGGAAAGGCCGTGCTCCACCTGGTTCAGTGATTATCATCTCTAGATGGAATCAAACCGCAGTAATGTTCATAGGCTCCACACCGCAATGAATTCTCGTTCTTCCATTCGATGTTGCGTGCAGTCATAGCGCACCTCCCTGATGGGCACCAATTCGAGAACGATTTGCCAGCTTACTCGCTCTGAGAGACGGGCGCTGTTTTTAAAATTCCGGAAAACGGAAGTCCAGCTCTGAGATCGGTGCTCCCTTTAAGTAGAGAGCCCGGCGCCGATGTAAAGTCGGTCAGTGCTCCCTTTACCAAGAGATCCTAGCGCGGGTATGAAAACAGCGCTCCGTGCTAAAAAAATATGGGACTGTTCTTGTTCGTTTTCGTTTTCAGGCAACGACATTTTTATTGTTCAATAAATAGGAGATTACAACCAGCAGCCTGGAGAGGGATTGAAGCTTAGCTCGACATTCTTATTGTTCAATAAATTAAACTGGAGATTACAACCAACAGTCAGTGTGGAGAGGGCTTGAAGCCTAGCTCGGCATTCTTATTATTCAATAAACCGGAAATTACAACCAGCAGCCTGGAGAGGGCTTGAAGCCCTAGCTCAATATCTGCCTAAAAACATACATATTTAAACAACTTCTCGTTTAATTATACAAAACTAAATACAGTAACTACTTAGCTGAGTTGTTAAAACAAGAAAAACTAAATATACCACAACACGTGGTTAGACAAAACCGCCTTATGCCAGATTCGGTGTCATCTTCCAACAAATAGGTCCTCTAGCCAGATCTCCTTGAACTCCTCCAATTAACGCATGGATAAACTGATTAAATCTGTTGTCTAAAACAACAATAAGGAAAAAAGCAGGAATTCCTGATCTATGCAGGGGTTCTATACCAATGCAAATACAACCTAGATGCAGGAAATTGGATTTTACCTTCTTTGTTTCAGCTCTAATTTCTTCTGGATTTAAAGTTGGGATAATGCAATTCTAAACAGAGTTTTGTTGGACTTCAGATACCATTTCGACTATTTTGAACCGAGAGGAAACACGTAATTGAAACATTGGCATATCGTCATAGATTTCTCGGGGAGAAAGTTTGGGAAGCTACCATCTAGGTAAAGGCTTATCCTCTTTATAAACTCTATTAAAAGTATTGATATCTCTTATCCTCTTTATAAACTCTATTAAAAGTATTGATATCTCTCATTCTCATAGAACCAAATAACTTAGAATATCCAGACAATTCATTCTTATATTCTTGGCTTTCTTCTAATGCCTTCTGTTTTAATTCTCTGTAAGACATAGTGTATGTCTTTTGACCGACATAGTGTATGTCTTTTGACCGACATAGTGTATGTCTTTTGTTTTAATTCTCTGTAAGATATAGTGTGAAAAGGAAAAGAAGATGATGATTCCTCCATAGTAAGAAGAAAGAACCTGGCTCTGATACCAATTTGAGGCAGAGGCCCTTCCAACGAGGAAGCCGGTCTCCTAATTAGTATAAGGCTTGCTTGATTTCTGCAAATTTCTCAATATCTTCGTCTTTATCTATCCAACAGCCCTCTCGCCTTCGCACTCCTTTTCAGCGGCATCACCAAGGACTTATACTCTAGGACAAACCTCATACAAAGATCTTTTCAGTTTTAGACTGACAATTGCAGAGAATAAACAATCTCAGAAATTGGGACAGAGACCAGTAATTTTATTCATGATAAAAGATAATTACATGAGATTCAAAGAGCGGCGCGTGCTGCGCCAGGTCACCCATAGGATTAACTCCTGAGATTCCGTGCATCGGTTCAGTTCGATGAACGCACTTTCCAATTGTTTGCGGAGAAGATTGTGGATGAAGCCGAACAACATAAGTGCAGGATCCCGGAGAATATGACAAAACTTGGGTGTTGAGCATTGAGAAATTCTTAGGGATGTTACAAACCTATTGCTGGTACGCTACATAATTTATGTTTACGAAGAAGAAGCATCCACTGTTTGAGAAATTGTGCAGCCAAACATGCAAACCCGTAAATATCATAAGTTATATGCCATTTTTAATTAAGAAATCACCGTATGTCACTGTGTAGATAAAAAAATCTACAATTTTGAATGAAGAAATTTAATCTCTTATTCTTGATGCTTACATTACAGTAATGATGCACGCTTCCATTACATTACAGCGATGATGCACGTGTTATTATCTAAGTTTTATTAATGCCTATCGACATAATCCAATCTTAGAAACCTCCAACGACACTTTGATGAAAAAAATCAGTTGAGTTGGTTTATTCTGATTACTGGCAACTCCTGGACAGAAAGCGATGGTATAATCAGCAAGGCTATACGCTGTTGGGCAAGTTTTATTAATGCCTATCTTTGACTACTGAAAGGAAATAGAAGTGTGGATTATGCTTTTTAACACTAACTGAGAAAATAATTTGTAAGAAACTTTAAACAAACAGTTGTATATGATAAATAGTAAACAAATTTAAAAAAAAATAGCACACAATTACATTACAGAACACTTTCATGGGAAAATCCTTTTTGAAAAAAAATCCCTTCACTCCAAAACACTCTTAATGTATTATTTAACAACTAATAATATATGGTTACAATACATCTAGGTTTCAGTGCTTTCTTAATGTATTATTCAACAACTAATATATGAGTACAATACATTCGGTTTTATCAGTGCTTTCAGCTAGTATTCAATAACATAAAGGTTTTGGATAGATTTAAATAATATAAAAATAAACAAGTTAAAACATTCACTCACATTCCTCTTACCCAATACATCATGGTTTCAGTGTTCTCTTAATGTATTATTTAACAACTAATATATGATTACAATACATCCAGTTTCATCAATGCTTTCAACTAGTATTCAATAACATAAAGGTTTTGAATAAATTTAAATAATGTAATAATAAATAAGTTAAAATATTCAGTCACATTCCTTCTACCCAATATATCTGGGTTTCAGTGTTTTTTAATGTATTATTCAACAACTAATATATGATTACAATACATTTGGTTTCATCAGTGCTTTCAATTAGTATTCAATAACATAAAGGAATATATGATTACAATACATTTGGTTTCATCAGTGCTTTCAATTAGTATTCAATAATATAAAGGTTTTGGATAAATTTAAATAATGTAACAATAAACAAGTTAAAACATTCACTCACATTCTTCCTACCCAAACAATTAATAAATAAATACCATAAACCATTTATGATTTCCCAAATATACATATTGAAAACCACTAACAATTAATTAACCAATTATTATTTATGAGCATTCATGAACTACAAGTGGTTAATAGTATTCATTAAGTGAATGTGTGAGGAGTTGTGATGGTTTACCGAAATTTTCCCAAAAAGTTAAGTGGTAATCGAGCCACATGACAGTAGGCAACGTTAGATGTTTTTTTCATTTAAAAATTTTTAAAATCATTTTTGTATTTCACACTTCCATTTTAAACCACATAAAATATTAGCAAATGTTAAAATAAAAATTTTAATTTTAAAATATATATATATATATATATAATTTAAAGAAAAAATTATTAATTGTAAATTAATTAAAGTTAAACTAATTTGACTATAAAATATTAGCAAATCATAATTCATCATTTTAATATTGTTTTGCATATGCTATTTATTTCATACTATGAGATCTAGATGATTAGTGATGATAATTCATTTGGCATATACCTTGCAAAAATCTAAGGGAAATTGTGAATTAACTACTAAGGGTCATAAGCCACATAGATTCATAGCATCACTTGAATTTATCTATATTAGCAGATATTGTCAATGTCTTTGTGGTGGAATCTCCCAGAATTGATTGTTTGCATGATCTCCAAGAGAGAGTTGTTGATCCAAGACTCATGGGATAGCTTGAAGTTGTCACTCCATTTTTGGTATCCCCAACAAAATTTGAATCAAAATAATCAATCAGAATATCCACTACTAAGGGAGAATATATACTTGTATCACATGCATGCAAGGAGGCAATTTGGTTAAAGGGTCTATTGGGTGAGTTTAGAAAAGTACAGGATAAGGTGAATGCGTTCTGTGATAGTGAAAGTGATATTCATTTGGCTAACAATCCAACTTATCACAGTAAGACTAAGAATATTGCGGTTAAATATCATTATGTAAGACAAGTTATTAATGGAGGTGGAGTAGCTCTTGAGAAAGTCCATACTTAAGAAAATTGTGTAGACATGTTTACGAAACAAGTACTATTAGAGAAGTTGTAGTGGTGTTTGGCTTCTCTTGGTTTGCAGAAAAGGTGATGAATGGGCTTGGGCAAGGCATCATGTAATTTTTTGTCAAGGTGAAGATTGTTGGAATTGTGACAACAAAGCAAAACTGACGAACGATAATAGCTCTTCAACTGGTACAACATACGTATTTCTTGAACCATAACAAAGGCATTTCTTGAACCGCTGTAACAATGGAACCTACATTGAAGAAACTATATATTTTTGTATCCCTAAGAGGCATGATGTAATTTTTGTAAGAAACTTTAAACAAACAATTGTATATGATAAATAGTAAACAACTCTGTTATTTATGAGGATGGGGTGGATTTTTCTATGGATCCAACTGAAGATGTGTTGATCTGGGGATCAATAGTTGGGAGTCCTCATGACTACAATTATGGGTTCTCCTCCGCTCCGTCGGTCCTAGTACAAACCTTGGGGGCTATCCCTCTCTCTCCCATCGACCCTCTTAGTTTCAGTTACTTGTCCATATCATCATCTCTTTCATCTTCTCCCTCTCTATATTTTGGTCCCCCTTCTGATCTGTAATGCACCTTGGTATCAGATTTGAACTTTCCCCTTTCCCTCCATGTTGGTTTGGTTTTTGAGGCGGTTTCATCCCATGCTGATTTTTCAAATTTTGTTCCTGCTACCTCTCTCTCATCGATTTTTTTTTGTTCGGGTGCTGAGATTTATTTTTTCCCTTCACTGACTTCATCTGAAGATGTTGGTTTTTCCCTTTGTATGGGTTACCCTCCCCCTTCTTTTGACCCTTATATATCTCCTCCCCCTTGTTTCCACCCTATCGAGAGCTCATGAGGGTTTTATCGCATCCATCTTAGAACCCTGCAATCTATCTGGAGGGGATGTGCCTACTAATAGGGGTTCTGATGTGAGTTTCCTTTGTCGGTTTCATCTATCCCCACTCCACCTCTGTCAGAGCCTCTTGGTCATACAAATCCTAGCTTGACTAGGAAGATAAACAAAGGTGTTGGGGCATCTAAACAACCACTTGACCTAATTTTGGGAGCAGATGTTTCGATGGATCAAATAAGTTCTTTGGAAAAATTTGCTCTGCTTGGTTGCACTAAGTATCGCCAATTCATTAATAAAACCTTGCAGGAATGGGTTTTTGGTTCATGGAAAGATATTTTCTCCCCTCTCCCTACTATTCGTCGTTTGGCTCGTGGCTAGTTTCTCATTCGTTTTAAATAAAAGGAGCAAGTGGACATGGCCATAAAAGGTAATTGGGTTATTGACTCAACCTCGATTTTTTTAAACATTGGACCCCTATGGTCAATGCGTGTAAATAAAGATAGGACTCTTTCCCCACATGGGTGTGACTCCTGGGACTTCCTGTAGAATATTGGACTCACAGGTTCTTCCAAGATTTTGGTAATGCTCTAGGTTCATACATTGATGTTGATTGGTCTTTTGAATCTTCTAGCGAGATGTCTATGGCTCGGGTGCTAGTATTTCTTAATGTTTGTGAAGGATTGCCTAAGGATCTTTGACTTACTGATCATGGTCACACTTACCTTCAACTCTTAGTTTATGAGGGCATCCCTTTTCGGGGTTTTTGGTGTCACGAGGTCTGACACAATTTTTGAGAATGCCCCTTTCTACACAAAGGCAAGGCTGGCAAGTCGACCTCATCTTCCCACAAAAAAGGGCCAGCTCAGACGATTGAAAAAGATACAATTCATCTGAGGGTTTTGGCAACACAGACCAATGTCCAGCTGGATCCAGGCACGTCTATTGCATTACTGCCCTCGAATCAGATCGTTCCTATTCCGTTGGGGTCCAATATTGGATCCTCCACTTCGATATTTCTTTCCTCAACTCTTCATGAAGGTATTCTACAAGAACATCATTCGCATGTGCACCTGGAGTTTCTTATATCACTGGGTATGCTAAACTCTCTCCCTCCCTCTGTAAATTTCCTCATCAATTCCTTTTCCTTTTTGGGTTTGAATATGGATAATTCCCAGGCTATTATGGTTTCCCCGACAAGTTGTATAGATTCCCCCCAATTTTCCCCTCCCCATCTAAAAAGTGCTCTGTGTCCCCTCCCTGCTCCGCTCTCTTCATCTCCCTGTGTCGTATACTGAGTGCAGGAATTTTTGGGAGTCCCTTATGAAAAAATATTTCCTCAAGGAAAACCACTTAATCATAGGTGGGGACCTAAAATTCTCAATTGGAGATGCAGAAGTCTGGGGCCCAAATGCTCGTCCGAACGATCACTTAGATTTTTTCTCCCTTATTCTTGTTTCCCAGGAGTTGATCGACATTGAACCTGTTAAACTATGTCCCACATGGTGTAACAAGAGTACGGTTGATGCTTGTGTCGCAAAACGAATTGCAGGTTCCTCATTTCGGAAAATATTTTGGACCAACCATTACAATTTCGGCATTGGGTGGGGGTCAGGGGGGAATCTGATCATTCCCCTATATTCCTGGAAATGGATGGTGGTCCCAAAAAACCTTCAAGCCCCTTTAAATTTAACCTTGAATGGAACCTGGACTGTGGTTTTCAAGACCTGGTCGAGAATACATGGAATCCATATGATCCTGGTTTGAGTACTCCAATTTTTGTACAATTCACAACTAATTTAAAAAATTTCAAACAAGTTGTTGTGCCCTGGGCTCACTCCAAAAAACCAAGTGATGAGAAAGACCTCTGAAAGGTTGAGTGGAAAATAGAAGAGATCTACCAAGTGGATGGTGAAGGATTTCTTTCGGTTGATGCCAAGGAAGAGTTGAAATATTTGGAAGCTAACAGAAGGAATATATTAGAGGAGAAGGAGGTTATTTGGAGACAAAAGAGCAAGGCGATATGGTTGGAAAAGGGGGATGAAAAAACAAAAAAATTCCAAGACTTTGCAAAGGGCAGGAAAAGTACAAATACCATATGGAAACTCCAATCTCAAACTGGTAACATGGTGTCATCTTTTGAAGGACTAACACAAATGGGAAAATATCAATTCAGGAACCTTTTTAAAGCCAAGCCTGTTGTCAATATTGCTGATATCATTAGAATTTCCCTGTACTTCCCTATATTTGTGGATGAGGATGTAAAAAAGGATATATGTGTTGAAGTTACTGAGAATGAATTAAAATAATCCCTTTACAGTTTTAATCATGATAAAATCTCAAGCCCGGATGGTTGGCCTGTTGAATTTTACCTAGGTTTTTATGATCTTTTGGGTAAGGATATATTATTTTTTGTTGAATAATCTTGTTAGATGAGACACAAGCATGCTCCCTTTAATTCAAATTTTATTTCTCTGATTATGAAATTAGACATTCCCCTCTCTTTTAATGACTTTAGGTTTATCTCATTATGAAATTTCATATATAAGGTGGTGGCTAAGATTATATCCAGAAGGCTTAAATTAGTACTATCCGAGACAATTTCTCAGGAATAATTTTGTTTTCTGGATGGAAGACAGATTCATGAGGCCATAGGTGTGGCATAAGAGGGCCTTCACTTCTTCAAATCCAGGAAATTCAAAGGTGTTATACTTAATATTTATTTATCTAAGGCCTATGACCATGTGGACTGGTCCTGTATCCACCTTCTTCTCAACCATCTTGGTTTTGAACTCCCATTCATCAGATGGGTAATGGATTGTATCTCAACAATATCTTTTGTTGTGCTTACTAACAATGTCGCATATCCTTTTTCCATTCCGAGAGGGGCCTTCGTCAATGATGCCCTTTATCCCCCTACTTTTCCTTTTGGTGGTTGAAGACCTCAGTAGGTCCATTGTGCAGACTGTACATAGTGGGGATTTCAATGGTATCCTCATATCTCATAATCTAAGACTCACACATTTACTCTTTATGGATGATATTTTCATCTTCTACAATAGTTCCCTTATAGATGCAGACAAACTAAAGGAGATCCTGGACCTATTCCAGAAGGCTACGAGTATGCAAATCAATCAGAGGAAATCCACCATTTCTGTGTTTGGTATGAGGAATGAAGATACATATTTTATAAATTCCCTTTTTTCTTTTGAAGTTCAATATTTTGATGATGGTATAAAATATTTGTTCTTTTATCTCAAACCAAATTGTTATAAAAAATATGATTGGCATTGGTTGATTGAAAAGTTGGAAAAACACTTGAAATGTTGGAGCTTCCATTGGTTGTCGCGGGTTGGTAGTCTGAAAATGGCTAAATATTTCCTAGAGGCCATCCCTGTTTATTGGATGTCCTTAGCATGGATCCTGAAGGGAATTCTTGAAAAATTGAGAAGGATTTGTTTCAAATTTATCTATTCAGGTTCTCATGACAAACACACTTCCCCTTTGGCCCATTGGGAGAACTTGGCAAAACCAAAATCCCTTGGTGGTTGGGGGCTCAAGAATATTTTTTTGTTTCCAAAATCTCTATTTGCAAAATCCAGGTGGAGACTTTTTTTTGTCCCCAACTTATGTAAAATGGTTGTATCCCATAAGTACATACAACCTAAGACCCTCGAAAACTGGATTCAAAATCCTCAAAAACAAAGCTCAAACTGTTCTATTATTTGGAAATTTGTGGTAAAATATTTTCCCCTTATAGCTGAAGGATTGACCTGGTAGGTGGGTCGTGGTTCACAGGTTCGAATTGGCTCAGATTCTTGGCTTGGTAGCATAAACTCCCACATCCTTCCAAATGATTTGATTTCCTAGTTACATCATCTTGGAATTTTCTACCTGAACCAAATATCTAATTTGCATCATACTACTATTTGGCAACATGCCTGGAGAAAAGTTTCCCATATTGGATTAGATCATCAATACACTCAAATTTGGGGCCAATACCTCATCTCACTCCAAACATCACACATCACACATTTGGATTCTGGATAGAGATGATGAATTAATTTGGCAACATGCTCTGCATGGCTCCTACACCCCAAAGTTGGGCTACAAATAACTTAGTCTAGATCTACACCAACAAGAACCTTCATGGTGGTGGAAGGGTCTCTAGAATCTACGTTGTCCTATGAAGTCGCATATTTTTATGTGGTGTGCATTAAAAAATAAATTTCTTAGCTGGGATATCTTAAGAAAGAAACAACTATCTGGTTCTGTATGGTGCGCCCTTTGCAAATATCAGGAAGAATCAGTGTCACATATTCTTATTTCCTACCCATTTATCATTCATATGTGGAGAGGAGTCTCATCATCCTTGCATATGAATTGTATCTGGTTGGGACAAACTATAGAGGAGGCTTGGAAAAACTGGGTTCAAGCTTCTACAAATAAAGCATCAAATCCTTGCTTCTCATCATCTATTGGGGGGTTTCGCTCGCCTAGAATGCAGTCATTTTCTAGGAAAAATCAAGCGTGCCTGAAATCTTATCCAGTTAGGGTCTTGGGATATCGACCCATTTCCCACAGGAAAAAGACACCCCGGATGTCTACATTGTCCAAGTAGAAATCATTGAATTTTCAAGGCCTTGGTATTTTTTTGATGGGGTGATCCAGATGGATATCGGTGACCACCCACCTTTTCCAGCTGGCTCAAAATAGTTTTCTGGCAATTTTGGATTCTGGATAGAGATGATGAATTAATTTGGAAACATGCTTTGCATGGATCCTACACCCCAAAGTTGGGCTACAAGCAACTTAGTCTAGACCTACACCAACAAGAACCTTCATGGTGGTGGAAGGGTCTCTAGAATATACATCGTCCTATGAAGTCGCGTATTTTTATGTGGTGTGCATTAAAAAATAAATTTCCTACCTGGGATATCTTAAGAAAGAAACAACTATCTGGTTCTGTATGGTGTTCCCTTTGCAAATCTCAGGAAGAATCAGTGTCACATATTCTTATTTCCTACCCATTTATCATTCAGATGTGGAGAGGAGTCTCATCATCCTTGTATATGAATTGTATCTGGTCGGGACAAACTCTATAGGAGGCTTGGAAAAACTAGGTTCAAGCTTCTACAAATAAAGCATCAAATCCTTGCCTCTCATCATCTGTTGGGGGGTCTAGCTCAAATAGAATGCAGTCATTTTCTAGGAAAAATCAAGCGTGCCTAAAATCTTATCCAGTCAGGGTCTTGGGATATTGTCCCATTTCCCGTAGGAAAAAGACACCCCAGATGTCTACATTGTCCAAGTAGAAAGCATTGAATTCTCAAGGCCTTGGTATTTTTTTGATGGGGTGATCCAGATGGATATCGGTGACCACCCTCCTTTTCCAACTGGCTCAAAACAATTTTCTGGCAATTTTGGCAATTTACTATTTTTAGCAGGTTTTAACTTTCAGGACCATTTTGAGGGCCTAAATGAAGGTTTTTTGGGATCGATATTCTCAATGATGTCCTATGAGATAATTGAGGCACCAAAATGAATCTCCTCGAAGATACCTTTCCAACGGGCTATCATGCACCTAAAACGGAGATCATATGCAAAAGTTACAACCCTGGGAAGTTGATGCACTAACTTACCCAAACGGGGCCCACATGACTTTTAACGCTTCATCTCCTAGGGTTAGGTTTTTGGATGTCTATGAATTTTGGCATTCCTATTTATTGTAAAAATGCCTTCAGAGCCTCATTGTAATCATCTTCTTGCGAATGCGAGTAATCATCACATCTCTTCTTAGAGATAAGCTGCCACCATTCTAGCGAGTCTTTCACTCTGTATTTTTACAGTCTCTGTACATTTATTTTATTAATAGAAATCATGTATTACTCTATATCTGTGTTTATGGTTACATCTCTGATACATTTATGTTACATTATCGAATATATACGATATCTCTGTGCATTTATTTATTATATCTCCGCTCTAATTTCGTGCCGAAAATAATCTGGATCAGTGGTATGAGAGCAAGCTGCTCTTGATCATTTTTCAGTGCATGTCCTCAATGAGGTTTGAGTATAGCAAGTTGGGTCTCAATCTTGTCTCTCTTGAAGACAATCGCTCTCGCACACCCAAGAAATCCTCAATGGTGGAAGAAAAGAAAAAGGACGGAGCAGACGATCCTATCAGTCTGTTGCTTGAGAAAGCTCTCACGTGACAGAGGGACAAAGTGATGGAGAATTTTTCTCACATCCTTCAACGCCTTCCGATAGAAACATATGCATCTTCATCAAGTGGCCACTTTGGAGGCACCTTGCCTTTCAAGGTACAAGTTAATTTTGATATTCCTGTATTTGAAGGACAGATAGATGGAGAAGCCCTAGACAAATGGTTAAATCTGCTAGAAGGTTATTTCTCTGTTCATAATTTTTTCGACAAAGAAAAGATCACCTTCGCACTCCTTAAATCTCTCCCCCAAGTAAAACATTGGTGGGAAACTTATTGGGAGCAGAGTTCCGCAGAGGAGTCTAAAATATATGGGACTGATCCCACTTGGGATTTTTTTGTGGATGTGGTAAAGGACCAATATTACCCTGTTGGAAACTATGAGGACCAGTACATGAGATGGCCCACACTGCGGAAAGAGATGGGCCAAGAAGTTCCAGAGTTCACCAATACCTTCCATACCTTGCGCACCAAGCTGGGTATCAAAGACTCTAAA
>SNQJ01S0073057.1:53525-66208 GCA_010110895.2 Picea sitchensis | reverse complement strand
GGGGCTTGGTGACGTAGACTCGGCATCTCGGAGCATCGGACCTCGGGAGTTGGAAGTCTCGAGTTTTTCCTCGGAAGTGACGAGGACGCGAGACCGGAAGATTCCGAGAAGTCGGTATCTCGGCCCTTCGGGTCTCGGGGAAGGAGAACCCAAAGGCATAAGAGACGCTAGTCGCGAGTCGCGATAGCACGAGGTCCCGATATACCAAAGAATGAGTCAACCTTGACCGAGATCTTCGCTTCTCGGGAGCGGGGAGTCCTGTTCTCAGTTGCGGAACTTGCGAAGTCGCGAAGTCCGACCTTCCGACTTCCCGGTGAAGAATCACACGGTAGTATTCCTGTGGGTAAGAAATATCCGAGGTGAATACCGAGGGGACTTAAACCCTCTGGGCTATAGATATTGAAGGTCCTCGTGGATGCGACAGTGTCATTGAGGGCAGGTTGCGTCACAAGGGGAGAAAAAAGTATAAAGGAAAGGCAAGGGCCTCTACTCATTCATTCATGTATGATCATCTTTTGATATCTAGCTTTTATCTAGTGAGCCAAAATTGGGGGTTTTGAGGGTTTTGAATTAACAAACCCTAGAGGACGATCCAGTGGTGAAAGATTCCACCTAGCTTGTCCCAAGATTGGTCTCGGAGATGCAATACTCTCCCACACCATTCTAGTTCCAGATCTACTCAGTTGTAGGAGGATTCTACATCATTTGCAGGGGTAGAGAGAGAGGGTGCACCAGTTAGGGTTTCCAGCAAGAGGGGCGCACCATCCATTGAGGGGGGATTCATCCTAGCTGATTAGAAGTGATTTTGGGGAATCCAGGTATTGGGTTTTCCTTGCAGGTGTCTTAGCACCATTCTTAGTTGTTTCTAGAGGCATTCAATGGAGGGTTTTATTTTTATTGAGAGTGGGACGATTTCCCAAGAGGAGGGCACACCAATTCTTGGAGGGTGGCTAGATCCAAGGGTTTAGCAGGTCCCTTGATGATTTGAGCACTTGGGTTTTCATTGTAGTGTCCCGATCTATCATTCTAGTCGATTTTTGGAGCCATTGGAGGTCCCTAGGAGAGAGGCCAATTTATCTAGGGTTTCAGGCATCTAGGGGGGCACACCATTCCTTGGAGAAGGTTCAGATCCACAGGGTTTGAGAGGGATCTTGGAGATTCAGGCACATGGGTTGTTCTTGTCATCACCCGATCTACTGTTTGGCATATTTCTTGAGGTGATTGGGCATCTTTGACAACAGGGCCGAATTATTGAGGCTATTCAGGGTTCTAGTAGGACGTGGCATCTTCCAGTGGGGGTTTGGAACTTCATACTACCCAAATCTACCTTGGCATTGATCTTCATATCTTATCCATCCTTTGGAGGCTTATTTGTATTATCGAGAGCTTTTTGTAGCAGCTTCTATTGTCTATCTTATTAGCCATCTGTTGAGCATTCCAAATCGACATCTTCATTGTAGCAGGTTCTTCTATTTCATCAATAAAAATAGATTTGAGATGTTTTGGCTTGTCTATCATATTGCATATGATTGAGGTATGTTCCATGATTGTATCTTCTTGTAATGTCCCCACTTTGGGACATCATCACAGTGCAGAGGTTTATGATGACCAGAGTAGCCAGATGGATGTTATAGCAAGTACAGGGGTTATTGAGAGGCATTATGGGGTCCAACTTGCATTACTCATACTATTTCATCATTATGAGACATTCCACACAGATAGGCTTTGGTTTCGTGGCGCTTTGGCGATTTCCACGGTTTTGAGTATTTTTGGCTATAAGACAATTAAATTCACTGAAGAGGTCTTTTTGGGAACTATACTTGGAGGAACCTCTTAGTGTAATAGCTCATTAGAATTGGGAGGAACAACACTACAAGATAGGATGACGAGAAGTGACTTTCAGTGGCCAGGGAAGCCACAAGGAGAGATAAAGTGTTTTTCAGAGGTAAAAGGTTGATTAATTAATTAAAGTGATTTAATTAATTAATTAAATATTAATAAAATGAAAGTCACTTTGGAGGGACAAGGAGAACAAAAAGTATAAAGGAAAGGCAAGGGCCTCTACTCATTCATTCGTGTATGATCATCTTTTGATATTTGGATTTTAGCTAGTGAGCCCAACATTGGGGGTTTTGAGGGTTTTGACTTAACAAACCCTAGAGGACAATTCAGTGGTGAAAAATTCCACCTAGGTTGTCCCAAGCTTGGTCTTGGAGATGCAATACTCTCCCACACCATTCTAGTTCCAGATCTACTCAGTTGCAGGAGGATTCTACATCAGTTGCAGGGGCAGAGAGAGAGAGGGCACACCGGTTAGGGTTTCCAGCAAGAGGGGCACACCATCCATTGAGGGGGGATTCATCCTAGCTGAGGATAAGTGATTTTGGGGATTCTAGGTATTGGGTTTTCCTTGCAGGTGTCTTAACACCATTCTTGGTTGTTTCCAGAGGCATTCAATGGAGGGTTTTATTTGTATTGAGAGTGGGACGATTTCCCAAGAGGAGGGCACACCAATTCTTGGAGGGTGGCTATCCATGGGTTTAGCAGGTCCCTTGATGATTTAAGCACTTGGGTTTTCATTGCAGCGTCCCGATCTATCATTCTAGCCAGTTTGTGGAGCCATTGGAGGTCCCTAGGAGGGAGGCCGATTTATCTAGGGTTTCAAGCATCTAAGGGGGTGCACCATTCCTTGGAGGAGGTTTAGATCCACAGGGTTTGAGAGGGATCTTGGAGATTCAGGTACTTGGGTTGTTCTTGTCATCACCCGATCTACTGTTTGGCATATTTCTTGAGGTGATTAGGCATCTTTGACAGTAGGGCTGAATTATTGAGGTTATTCAGGGTTCCAGCAGGACGTGGCATCTTCCAGTGGGGGTTTGGCACTTCATATGGCCTAGATCTACCTTGGAATTGGTCTTCATCTCTTATCCAGCCTTTGGCGACTTATTTTGTATTATCAAGAGATTTTTGTAGCAACTTCTATTCTCTATCTTATTAGCCATTTGTTGAACATTCCAGATCGACATCCTCATTGTAGCACATTCTTCTATTTCATGAATAAAAGAAGATTTGAGATGTTTTGGCTTGTCTATCATATTGCATATGGTTGACGTATGTTCCATGATTGTATCTTCTTGTAATGTCCCCACTTTGGGACATCATCACAATGTAGAGGTTTATGATGACCAGAGTAGCCAGATGGATGTTATAGCGAGTACAGGGGTTATTGAGAGGTATTGTGGGGTACAACTTGCATTACTCATCCTATTTCATCAATATGATCCATTCCACACAGATAGGCTTTGGTTCCGTGGCGTTCCGACAATTTCCAGGGTTTTGAGTATTTTTGGCTATAAGACAATTAAATTCACTGAAAAGGTCATTTTGGGCACTATCCTTGAAGGAACCTCTCAGTATATTAGCTCATTGGAATCAGTAGGAACAACACTACATGATAGTATGATGAGAAGTGACTTTCAGTGGCTAGGGAAGACACAAGGAGAGACAAGGTGTTTTTCAGAGGTAAAAAGGTTAATTAATTAATTAAAGTGATTTAATTAATTAATTAAATATTAATAAAATGAAAGTCACTTTGGAGGGACAAGGGGAGAAAAAAGTATAAAGGAAAGGCAAGGGCATCTACTCTTTCATTCATGTATGATCATATTTTGATATCTCGATTTTAGCTAGTGAGCCCAACATTGGGGGTTTTGAGGGTTTTGACTTAACAAACCCTAGAGGACGATTCAGTGGTGAAATATTCCACCTAACTTGTCCCAAGATTGGTCTCATAGATGAAATACTCTCCCACACCATTCTAGTTCAAGATCTACTCAGTTGTAGGAGGATTCTACAACAGTTGCAGGGGCAGAGAGAGAGGGTGCACCAGTTAGGGTTTCCAGCAAGAGGGGCACACCATCCATTGAGGGGGGATTCGTCCTAGCCGAGGATAAGTGATTTTGGGGATTCCAAGTATTGGTTTTTCCTTGCAGGTCTCTTAACACCATTCTTAGTTGTTTCCGGAGGCATTTAGTGGAGGGTTTTATTTGTATTGAGAGTGGGATGATTTCACAAGAGGAGGGCACACCAATTCTTGGAGTATGGCTAGATACAAGGGTTTAGCAGGTCCCTTGATGATTTTAGAACTTGGGTTTTCATTGCAATGTCCGGATATATCATTCTATCCGGTTTGTGGAGCCATTGGAGGTCCCTAGGAGGGAGGACGATTTATCTAGGGTTTCAAGCATCTAGGGGGGCACACCATTCCTTGGAGGAGGTTTAGATCCACAGGGTTTGAGAGGGATCTTGGATATTCGGGTACCAGGGTTGTTCTTGTCATCACCCGATCTACTGTTTGGCATATTTCTTGAGGTGATTGGGCATCTTTGACAACAGGGCCGAATTATTGAGGCTATTCAGGGTTCCAACAAGATGTGGCATCTTCCAATGGGGGTTTGGCACTTCATACACCCCAGATCTACCTTGGCATTGGTCTTCATCTCTTATCCATCCTTTGGAAGCTTATTTTGGATTATCGAGAGATTTTTGTAGTAACTGCCATTTTCTATCTTATTAGCCATCTATTGAGCATTCCAGATCGCCATCTTCATTGTAGCAGGTTCTTCTATTTCATGAATAAAAGCAAATTTGAGATGTTTTGGCTTGTCTATCATATTGCATATGGTTGAGGTATGTTCCATGATTGTATCTTCTTGTTTATTGATGAAACACACATATAAATCATCCACTAAACCCTAAGGCCGAAATCAAGAGGCCATTCTGCAAGTAAACACATGTAAACAAGTAGACCAACAAAGTGTTGGACGAAATGCCACAACCAGAAAAGTTTTAAAAGACACCCAAAACCATGATGTTCCTTGCATCTTGGCTTGGGAACATTATAGTGGTATCAGAGCTTAAATCCTGCCAACTTGAGGGGTCTCTTATAGAGATAAATGGATAGTTGGAAATAAATGGATAATATATCCTTTGAGATAACATGCTTGGAGGTAATATATTCCGGCCTTAGCAAGGAAACTAGGGCCCTAATAACCTTCCAATAGTATGCAGCCTATAGAAATCCCCATTGGAGCAAAGAGGACATTTTACACGAGATCATCGTAGTAGGAGAAAAGAGAGAAGCAACATCTAGATGGTTGGAAGAACAAAGAAACTCCACAACCATTAGGAGCACACAACTTTGCTAAAGTTGCAAGGTGCCTTGGGAACCAGACCATAGATGTAGGGGTAAGGATCAAGAGCGCATTATTGAGGCAACCTATGACAATGATGATGAGGTGTGTGAGGATGGAGCGATAGATTCTGATTTGGAGCAGTTCGATGATGACAATGACTCTTGCACAAAGGCTAGTGATAGTGACTCTACCACATAGGCTAGTGATTATTGCACGCTTGAGGAGGATAGTGACCCTTTTGTAGTGGATAGACAATCGGAGGAGTAGGATGACAACACCTGCATGGAAACAAACATATCACATGTTATTGATGACCTTGCACCTCAACAGAGTGGTGATGCTAGTGAGGGTTCACATGTGTTAATACCTAGATCTGATGACCTTCCTATGAGGGCCGTGACACATCTTTCATATTTTCAGACATCCACGCTAGCCATGTCACATGAGGATATCAATGGAATTTCAGATATGATGGATGAGACTTGTGTGAGGGATGCACACCATGGACATGTAGATCCATATATCCATGGAGAGACATATGACATGAGGAGATTGAGTCACAGATTATGGAGACTCCATTAGTTGAGCAGATTGGGGAGACTGACAGGTTGGTGGAGCACCTACTTTCGGGATTGGCCTGCAGTGATGAGGATGCAATCCTTGTTAGTTGGGATGACCATAGCACGTGTCTGGACACATCTATATGGGATCCAGATGCATATGATAATAGCCGGGTGAGTGCACAGGAGGATACAACTGCTCACACAGGATACAGTATGATGCAGAGGGAGATAACATCTAGTGATGGGGTCCAGTGGCATCCATGAGGACCCAACAACACCGTGGACAGTGGGAAGTTCAACATGTTATCTTATGCAGAGAGTGTTTTTGGGGATTCTGGGGTTGACACTAGCAGTGAGGGATATGAGGTGACACCTCAACATGACTATGATCAGGAGTCAAACTACTTCACAGGACAACTGAAACCAGTGAGGATATGATCATGACAACCACTAGATGCATTGATGACATGCATGCATTGATGGCAGATTTTTGTTGGAGGGAATCAATGGCACATGATAGTTCAGATGAGGCATTTTCCATATATGACTTTCATACTCTCTTAGAGAGAATGTCTGTGATGAGGTCCGACTTCCAGCAGTTGTTGACAATCAGGGACTACCTACTAGGAATCGGCGAGATGTATCACAGAGCCTTGAGGGAGCGAGAGTTGGAGGTGGATCGACTTACTTAGGAGTTGGAGAGAACTCGAGGATTCTTGAAAGGAACACAAACAACCCTTCAAGAATCAAAGTCTAGATCAGAGGAGCTCCTTGAGGATATTTGTCAGAGATCCACTTCATCTATCTTGGTGGATACTCAGATATGTAAGTCAGTCACATTGCCAAAGGATGTTGGTAGTCTAGTAGAGGTGCAACAGTTGATGGATTCCACTTCCATTTGTGTTCCGAAAGAGGTTGACCTCCATGTAGAGGTTGATCCAGTAGTACGCCTAGGATCTATGATGCAACAACAGTATACAGGAGTTGACATGAGTATGCGGGGGCTTACAGTGAGGAGTGATAGTTCACAGAGACGTGCTGAGATATGCAGTCGGATTCAGACAAATGTATGGTATTGCAAGGAGGAGACACACATAGGGGAGTATGCCGATTTCACTCTTTTGCAGCAACCCATAGTTATGAGAGAGCACCTTCACCATATAAATAGTTGGATGAGGAGAGATAGAAAATGGCAGAGGGCATGGAGAGTGGCTAGGTCGAGACCACCTGACATGAGTGTTTTTACAACATCTAGTAGGATAGAGGTGGATTGTCATAGGCATCCAACTGAGACTTGGTGCGTGAGGGTGAGCATCATAGGCCAGGTGATAGCAGATGAGTACAGAGGGATTCTGACAGTGATCAGTCTCACACATGAGCAGTTAGAGGAGATTGGAAGTGATGACCTTCCAATTTTTCCATGGGATCCAGGTGTTCATTTGGCCAGCAGGATTTTTTACTACAGGGTGACCCAGGTTGCACCAGAGAGCCACATAGGCCACCATGGGTTGGTTTGGAGTGGGCCCGCAGGGATTTGTCCGATGGGGCAAGGAAATTTTTCACTCTTGATCATCATGATTAGACATGGAGATGGTTGGGCAGGTAATCCTTCCACATATATGTTTTCACAGGTGCAGTCTCTGGACAACAGGTCCAATGGTCACAGGGATTTCAGCTGGAGGATCCAGTATACATACAGGGAGCAGTCATGCAGGGTCAACATGGGGATCTTCGACCGAGGTTAGCATGGGACCCAAAGATTGCAGGGTTGGGCATTTCACTGACTGATAGAGGTGAGTGGACCTTTGCAGGGGGAATTTGTTCTAACTTTCCTTTGAGCTTCAATGTTGAGAGGAGCACATTGCTTGCGGGTGTCTCAGGGAGGTCTTGCAACACCTCATTCTAGCATCAACATGTGTAGTTGATGGAGGCTGTATGGATCTTGGTAGAGACTTGGAGGATGGATTCATTCCGATATGATTCCATGTGTCATATGCAGGAGACTTCCGGAGTTGGTACATTTCGGGGTTATGCTTCCTAGGGGCTAGCAGTTCATGACTTGATATGGGACCCAGGGGGCAGAGTGTATGAGTGTTCATCTTTGAATGGGTTCTATTATATATCCCATAGGTAGACATGGGATCCTGGTATTTTATTTGAGGGGATTTGGTTATTGCTTGAGGACAAGCAATTTTCTAGCAGGGAGGACTGTAATGTCTCCACTTTGGGACATCATCACAGTGCAAAGGTTTATGATGACCAGAGTAGCCGGATGGATGTTATAGTGAGTACATGGGTTATTGAGAGGCATTGTGGGTTCCAGATTGTATTACTCATCCTATTTCATCATTATGATCCATTCTTCACAGATAGGCTTTGGTTCCGTGGCGTTTTGACGATTTCCAGGGTTTTGAGTATTTTTGGCTATAAGACAATTAAATTCACTGAAGAGGTCATTTTGGGCACTATACTTGGAGGAACCTCTGAGTGTAATAGCTCATTGGAATTGGGAGGAACAACATTACATGATAGGATGACAAGAAGTGACTTTCAGTGGCCAGTGAAGCCACACGGAGAGATAAGGTGTTTTTCAGAGGTAAAAAGGTTAATTAATTAATTAAAGTGATTTAATTAATTAATTAAATATTAATAAAATGAAAGTCACTTTGGAGGGACAAGGGGAGAAAAAAGTATAAAGGAAATTCAAGGGCCACTAATCATTCATTCATGTACGATCATCTTTTGATATCTGTCTTTTAGCTAGTGAGCCCAACATTGGGGGTTTTGAGAGTTTTGACTTAACAAACCATAGAGGAAAATTTGGTGGTGAAAGATTCCACCTAGATTGTCCCAAGATTGGTCTCGAAGATGCAATACTCTCCCAGACCATTCTAGTTCTAGATATACTCAGTTGCAGGAGGATTCTACATCAGTTGCAGGGGCAAAGAGAGAGAGAGGGCACACCAGTTAGGGTTTCTAGCAAGAGGGGCACACCATCCATTGAGGGGGGAATTCTTCCTAGATGAGGAGAAGTTATTGTGGGGATTCCAGGTATTTTTATTTCCTTGCATGTTTCTTATCACCATTCTTGGTTGTTTCCGGAGGCATTCAATGGAGGGTTTTATTTGTATTGAGAGTGGGATGATTTCCTAAGAGGAGGACACACCAATTCTTGGAGGGTGGCTAGATCCAAGGGTTTAGCAGGTCCCTTGATGATTTGAGCACTTGGGTTTTCATTGCAGCATCTCGATATATTATTCTAGTTGGTTTGTGGAGCCATTGGGGGTCCCTAGGAGGGAGGCCGATTTATCTAGGGTTTCAGGCATCTAGGGGGGTGCACCATTCCTTGGAGGAGGTTAATATCCACAGGGTTTGAGAGGTATCTTGGAGATTCGAGCACCTGGGTTATTCTTGTCATCACCTGATCTACTGTTTGGCATATTTCTTGAGGTGATTGAGCATCTTTAACAACAAGGCTGAATTATTGAGGCTATTCAGGGTTCCAGCAGGACATGACATCTTCCAGTGGGGGTTTGGCACTTCATACGGCCTAGATCTACCTTGGCATTGGTCTTCATCTCTTATCAAGCCTTTGGAGGCTTATTTTGTATTATCAGGAGATTTTTGTAGCAGCTTCTATTGTCTATCTTATTAGCCATCTATTGAGCATTCCAGATCGACATCTTCATTGTAGCAGGTTCTTCTATTTCATGAATAGAAGAAGATTTGATATGTTTTGGCTTGTATATCATATTGCATATGGTTGAGGTATGTTCCATGATTGTATTTTCTTGTTTATTGCTGCAACACACATATAAATCATCCACTAAACCCTAAGGCCGAAATCAAGAGGCCATTCTGCAAGTAAACACATGTAAACAAGTAGATCAAAAAAGTGTTTGACGAAATACCACAACCATAAAAGTTTTAAAAGACACCCAAAACCGTGATGTTCCTTGCATCTTTGCTTGGGAACATTACACCAATTTTCAGTTCTTTAATGATAATCAAAATATGAAATATAATACCCCAAAAATTAACTAAAATATTTGCCTTGTAACTTCGATCCTCATATAAATAGTCAAATATTTTAGTATCAAAATAAAACATGAATATAGCCAAAAATAGAATCATATCCATGTTGTCCAATTTTTTTTGTCTAAATGTTTGTTTGTTGTCCAAACATTTTGTCATAACAATAAAAACTGTCCTCCAAAGAAAATAACATTAAAGTCATTAAAAACCATATTTGCCGTGAGAGGTGTTTTGCCTCTTTTCACTGCTGCCTTCTCTTGATCCATTTTTTGATTTTTCATGTGCAACAACCTTCAATTGATTGGAACCTTGTGGATGGATTTCACTGATGGCATGTGAGAAACTATATTTTAGGTGGACATGAGAGGACACTAATTTATAAGTTTCCTTAGAAGACTGAGATGGATTAGCCACTTCTTTTCCTTTATCTAATTATGGCTCAGGAATGACGATTTTTAATCTCTTTCTTGCATGAGAGGAATGTACTAGCGAGGCACCACGATCAACTTGGGAATTTGGGTTGAATGGAGGTGAAGGAGGGGGAAATGGAAATGATACTGTAGGCAAACCATTATGATGTGCAACAGGCTGATGGATGATATCTTTCCAGCCATCATTGGTAGGTGGTTCTATATGAATAAAAACATGAGGGCAACACGGATACCAGAGAAATTTTGGTTTGGCTGGAAAGGAGGCCTCTTGGGTCTATGTTGCATAATTAGTTGGTTGACTAGATTAAAAAAACCAACTTGTAAAATATGATTTAGTTCTTGTGTATCAATGTCAAAATGTATTGAAAATGATGGCCTACTATGGCCTCTTTTCCAATTATTTCCTCTACCTCTGTTTTCACCTCTGCCATTGTTTCGCTTGCTAAAGAAACTCATCCCGAAGAAATATTCCAATCAGAATATGAAATATTTTAACAATCCATTCACTAATAAACTACCTAAATAAAATCAATATGTTGGTTCTATCATTCACAACAAAAGCATATGCAATCCATCCATTGACACAACCCACCAAATATCAAATTTAATAATCAACTACAATTGAATAGGGAATGATAGGGTCATTGGGAATATGAGGGGCTCTATAATGAATGAAAAATGGTAGCATGGATGGGAACCAACAAATGAATACTGTTCAAACAAAACACAGAGCCCTTTTCTTCCAAAAAAAAATCACCATATCCCAATTTCCAACTAAAATCATCATCCAATCCTTTTTAATCCTTTTCCTTTAAAAATGAAATTCAAGATAACATAACATGGGATGGATTAAATGTTATTGGGAAGGTGGCAGGCGTATATTGAGCGAAAAATGAGACAATGAATTTGAATAATAACAATCACTGTTTTGTTACAATAAATAACATTCATCGACTTTAAAATCAACATTGCCAATATCCACAAAATCATTTGAATATCCATTGTTTTCCATGAACATTTATTTCCAAAACTTCCACCAAATTCTGTTTATGCCATAACACTCTTTTAAACTTCAACACACAGAATCCATAACATGGCATCAATCTTTTTAAACTTCACAATATAAACTCAAGGAAAATTTACAAGATTATCAAACCTACGAATTTCATTTCTCCTTTTAAAAACTAGCATAACGTTCTATAAGAGATTGTTTATAAAATAGTTCGACTCAATAATAATCATAATAGAATGCCTCAAAACATCATGAGAGGAAGAGAAACATACCTCTATCATCCTTTTTGTTATATAACATTTACATCACAACCTCAAATAACAAATTCAAACAAACTAGGTTCGAAACCCCATGCGAACCTGGTGGGCATTGTTTCCATAGAATTCCTACTAAACTCAAAATCGGCCAAATAACCTCATAGATAAATAACAAATGAGCCACGATTTTATGGGTGATATCAATATTTCCCACTGTTGGGTCAAACGGTTAAACAAAATTTTGAATTTGGTTTTTCCTTTATTCACTTGGCTATATATTGGAAGGGGAAATGAGGCTTAGAGAAAGCATATGGGTGTAAGGTTTGAAATGTGGGCTACAGGCAAAGAAAAACCGACTTGTTTCCATCAAAATGACAGCAAGATAAAACAAACAGGCCACCCATAACACCACAAGCCATGGTAATAATAAAACTGCACATCCTCGAGGGCCAGGGTGCTACACAATAGTCACAAGACCCGACTGCTATTTTTCTTTTACAGAGGAAACCCTCAAAATTAATCATATGAAATGAACGAACCCAGACACCTTCACCACAATTATTTTCCAACAACCATATTATAGTAATACCACCTTTTCTCCAGGCACATACAACCATATACTTCAAACATAATAAAATGTCAAACAATATTTCTAGTTTGAAACATTTAAATTCTAATAGGAAGAAACCCAACTCGAAATGCGAGTTACACAACCAAAATGGCCACAACAAATCCATTGTAAAATTTGGAAAAAAAACACATTCCACATGCGATTTATAATAGACAAAAAAATAATTTTATTTGGAGCAGAGCTAACCATCCATGAATGGAGATATAAGAGCCAACATACCTGTCAGAAGAATTCCAGAAAGCTAAAGAGCACAACTATTTTTATGCCAAAGGCCGAGCACAATTGAGGCGCTGCTAATCAGAGTAGAAAAAATAAATGCGACGAGAAAGTGAAGGTGGTGGATTCTAGGTAGGGTAAGAACGACGTGCAATAAATGCACGTCGCTTCCCCTCTTTTTACAATAAATTCCATCAACCACAACCAAATATGGAGTGCACCCAACTCCCAAGAACCTTGTTCCAAACATAGAATATTGACCATCATATATCCAATATCCATAAAACATAACATACCATTTCCAAACTCAAAGTCAAATCGACCTCTCAAATGGATTTCATAG